>JAVTVY010016128.1:0-59659 GCA_036873755.1 Hanleya hanleyi | reverse complement strand
CCCCCTAATTATTTTTCTTACCCCTTGAGCTATGGGGCTGAAACTTATTACACTATACCCTTGGGTCAAGCTCTACCAAAAAGTGTAAACAAATCCAAGATGGCCGCTTTGATGACGTCACAGTGACGTCATTTTCAAAAACGTCATTTTTTGGTCGATTTTTCGGTCGGATTTTCCTTATTTTTTATTTTTGACAAAAACTGGATGAAAAATTAGCAAATATTAATGTGATATGAAATAAAATAGTTTTTGCCCACTTTTCATCGCGGAAAAGCTGTAATTTTGAAGAAATGTGACAAAAACATCACTTTTCTGGTACCTCACGTGGCCGCCATCTTGAATTTACCCATGATCCTCTGCGCGGGGGGTTATGCAAATAGGCTCAAAATGACCGTGACCCCAACAAGATAAACTATAAAGTCACAGAATTTCAGCTCTCCAGTTTTTGCCGTTCCGGAGATTGTGCAGAAAGTTTGGTAGCTAGTTTGATGGAAACAGTTAATGGTGACTGCCCGGAAGATCATACGAGGAAATCATAAGCGTTTATTTATTGATTTTCCAAGACCACACGTATGTGACTAATTAAGCCTCAGTTTGCCAGTGCCTTGTGATCAGACATAGTCACAGGCCCGCAAAACAAGAGTTTTGGGGGGTGTGGGCGGTGGTATTAGTGAGAAGTGTCGAAACATATATATAACCCCATGATGTGGATTTATATAAAGCATGTGGTTATATGAGGTTATAAGAGACATATTTGACACTTTCTCCTAATGCCGCCCCCAAAACTCTTGTTTTCCGGCCTGTGGACATAGTGGTGCATTGCATGCTTCCCTTGTTCGGACAGGATTGCACAGAATCAATCAGTACGCAGACGAATCGATGTCATGAACACCTAGCATATATTTACCTTTATATAATCTCTATGATTGGTTCATCTAACTTGAAGAACCTAATATATAAACTCTGTCATTGGTTGAAGCTCTTTCGATTATCTCCACAGGCGAATGAAATATGCAACTAAAACTGCTATGAAAGTGCACAAAGTCAGAACTTGGATTAGCCTCAAATTTCCTCACTATCCAATGAGATATTGCTCTGTTTATGTATGTATATTGTGGGGTTGATAAACTGTCCTTTTAAAGGTTACAGATTGCTAATATTCCCGGGTATGAAATGTGAGAGGGATTGGGCATCACGGCTCCGGTACCCGCATTCTACCATTCTATTTCGGATGTAAACGATACCGCTACCTATCTGCTTTCTTTTCGAAACCAAGAAGTTCAGAAAGTTCAAATCATCAGAGTTTGCCAACCCCGCTTCACACCCCTCCGCTCCCTCACGTGACCCCATTCCTCTTCTAATGTAATATAGGTCCTTGTAACCTTGCACAGTTCAATTTTCGTTATTCGGTTTTGGTTTCTGAAAATCTGAAAATTGATGGTCAAATTTCAATTTTTGATTTTGAGAAATCAAGGTGCAAGGTTACACGGACCAATATATCTGAGCATACCGGAGATCTTTTTCGCCATTCCATACTATGATAAACAACGCGTAACTTTCGCTTTTTAAACCTTTGTTCAAATTTCTTCGCCACACTGCACGGAAGGGAAGTAACCATATCCTGGTTGTCTTTTGACAGTCCTGGCCCAAGGTCGCAATTTTATGTTCACTTTGTTTAATTTTAATTTTACTAATAATTAAATTTAACAATTCCATTTCATTTCAGTTCCTTTTGTTTCGAGTGTTAATTTGATTGCCTGTCCATTTCATTTAATTTCACTTGTTTCACGTTTTCATTTAATTCCACTTCATTTTTATTTTCCATTTCACTTTACTTTGTTTTAAGTTGTCAGTCATTTCAGTTCACTGTGTTTTAAATTTTAATTTAATTTCAGTTAAATTTCCCAAATATATTTGATTTCATTCTATAATTACTTATTTTGTGTTCATTTTCTTTTAAGAAAAATAAGTGTTAATGATAATGTTGATTAGAGTCAATTATAAAGTCGCCTGGAAGTTCTCGGTCGCCATACAATAGTTTATCGTACAACGTATGTAGCTCGAACACTGGCCTGAGATTGATGAAACGTTGGTAGTCCGTGAGGTGTTGCCTCCCCTTAACAGTCAAGTTAAAGAGACGGTTGCATTGGAATGTTTTCATGTTAAGAATTACTACGTTGCTATAGTACCATAGCAATTATATTGTTTGCCATACTTGTACCATTTTACGAGTCGTGCAATAAACATGTTGTATTGTATTGTTTTGCCTTTAGTCATATTAGCTATCCCGTTGTACAATATAATAAATAAAAAACCAACAACAGAAAAGAACAGTTGTATATTTCTCTAAAATCACATTGTCACAATGTCCCAATTCAACCCGGTATCATCTTCACCAGCCAAGTCAACTACATCGCAAAGCTATCTGATGTACAGAGCAACATGATGTACGTCGACCTGGCCAGAGAAGATGCCCGGGTATGTGGTGCAGTGGGACATCTTCATGTAGCTCGGTACATTGGGACGACTGTCGGAATATCAAATATCATAGATAATTCACATTCAATACAACAGCATTTACTAGTTTGGTTAATATTTCAGACGGACCCAGCATGAATGTATTTTGACTAGAATAATTCAAAATAGGTGACACATACCTAAATGACACCCTAACCCTCATAATGGAAACTCTTGACATATTCTCTTTGTTCATCCGATAAGACAAAACAATTCTTTGTTCACCAGTTTAAGCATGGTTTAGATATCTTCCTGATAGATGATTCATTTTGAAAGCCATATCCTCCAAGCCAGGTCTGAATTGTCCTTAATCCTTCCAAAAAAATGAGAAAATCACTTTGTAGGCTCTTGGACCCTAATTATATGTAATCTAGAAAGGACCAGGCGCGGTTTAATGAGATTTTGACCCTCATGAGGGGCGGTTTGGAGTGCAAGAATGAAATATCAAGTGCGAAAGAAATTTTTCATTTAGCGTAAAGTACATTGTCTTGCCTTATGTTCTGAGTATTTCGTAGGCCCTGGGTGTTATGGTTTCGCAATAACAGCATGTTGAAGTAGTGGACTTGTGCAAAATCGTCTATTTTGAGGTGAAAACAGCACAGTTTTCTCTACATAAACATGTGAAGCCAGTGCAGAACCAAAACCGTGTTTGGGCAACAACAAATCATTGACATGGTCAATACTTTGGGTTGAAGTTTGTCTTGGTTCTCGACTGGCTTCATATGTTTACAGAGAGAAAAGATGCTATTAAAAAACCATATGACCCAGGGCTCACAAAATACTCAGAGCAAGGTAGCCGGCTTGATGACGTCGCAGTGACGTCATCTTCAAAATAGACATTTTTTATTTTTGTATTTTCTTTGCAAAACACTGGATTCCATGGAATGACAAACTGTGCGGCCATGAATGGGTGGACAGTTCAGCAACGGGACCAACAATATCTGACCGTGGCGTTACGTGGTTTTGCACAACAGGTGGTAACTAGCCTTAGGTCTCAGTCAAGGAGTACAGACCATGACAAACTGAAAGACGCTTTGGAAAAGCGATTCGCCCCGCCGAATCAAACAGATCTCTATAAACTGCAGCTGAAGTCAAGATACCGGTAGAAGACCGAAGACCTCTCAGGACTGGCGCAGGCACTTCTCCGACTAGCACAGATTGCATATCGGGATGCCGTCGATGGCATACAGGACTCTCTCGCTGAAGATCAATTCTTGGAAGACATGGTCTGAGGCTTCAACATGTTCAAGTCTGGCAAACGAGGCTCATAACGTTGGACGCCTCAGTACATTCGTCTGTGGAGGTGGAGCTGTTTCATGCGTCACAAACACGAAAATCCTGGCCGACAGCTAAATCCACCGCTCCCGCGAAAGGTGATGATTTTCTCACTTCATCCGAGAACGAAGGTGCAAAAAACGACGGTCTACGTAGGAGAATAAAGGAACCCATTGAGAAGATTATTAGAGAGAAACCGACATTAGAGAGTTAGTCCCCGAGGCCCACCCTCTGTACATGCCATTCGACAAATGTATGTAGGTTTATTGTTTTGGTGCCGTTCGACGCCGGGCATTGTAGGTTAGTTTTTCTGGGTATTCTTGCATTTACCGTGTTTACCCCATGTTGAGGCGTCTACTCAATCAGACGTTCTCGGTTATCATCCATTAACATAAGATGAGTTAATTGTTTGAGCTGATCTGTCATCACAGCTCCCGAGCTATCTTATTCCGTTTAAGCCGGTGGTAGGGGCCATGTGGATACTTCATAATCTCCACATGAACCACTGCAATAAAAGCGCTGCTTGGATACTAAGGCTGCGTCTGACAACCCACCGTATTCTCGGATCTGAATACGAGGTGCCGAAGGAAGCTTTCCTGTAGTCATATGGTTGCTTTTTATTCACCAGACATCGACAATTTTTCTCGCCTCTTGCATATCGCTCCAATTTGCAAGGCGAAGTCGGGATGACAGAGAACGAACCACAATTTATCCGGAGGACTGGAACAATGGTAGCTAGAATTCTGACCAAGATTTATCGTGATCACGAAGTCTCAGTGCAGCCCTTGGACTTGTCAACAGACCCAGCCGTGATCCAGGTAGGAATACTCTGTGGTTGCCTAGCCAAAGATAAAGTGGTGAACGATCAAGCCCATCGAGCCGTGGTACCTCCGACCCAAACCCACACGGCGGCCAGACGGACGGAATCCGTCACACCGACCAGTCGCTGCCCAGAACAATTGAAGGCCTTGGTCGATACGTTAAGTGAATGACTAGAGACCGACCAAGCCCTAGGAGTGGAAAATCTAGTTACTCGATACACCACATTTTTCGCAAAAGATCGATGGATAATGTGATTAAAGGAGCCTGAAGGAAAGCTAGCTCGCTGGATTCAAACATTGATGTATACGACTTTGATATCGAGCATCGACCTGGCCGAAAGCAGGAGAATGCTGATACCATGAGTCGGATACCTTGCAAGCAGTGTTGGCGATCCGGAAGTGATGATATTCAAGACGCAGCCCGGTTGATAGAGTTTGATTCTCTAACGCCGATTTCAACCGGACTCAAGCTGAAGATTCCAAATTAATGTCTGTAATAGATTGGGTGCACCAAGGTCACCGAACGTGCCGAGAAGATGTCAGACCCTACGGATTTATCACGGCGGCGCTATCAGGTGCCTTAGACCAGCTTGAATTGAACAACTCGCTACTTATAAGACGATGGGTTGACATCCAGGGTCGTTTGTCCCACGTTCTTTACGCCGTCTGGTGCTGAAGGAATGTCACGATGGTCCGACAGGAGGGCATCTGGGAGTGAAGAAAACATTAGCCAATGTGAGATAGGCATATACATGGCCTGGCCTACATTCGCCAGCGGTGTCTTCGTTGTCTGCAACAGAAGGAAATTGGCGGGGCCTAAACGTAGATAAAAGCGTCGAGGATACCTGGATGCCTGGGAGAGAGGGCTGTTGGGCTGATGCCTGAAACTTACCAAGGCAACAAATATGCGATCGTTATAGGCCATTATTTCACCCGGTGGGCTAGAGCTATGCCAAATGAAGAGGCCTCGACCATGGCACAGGCTGCGGTTGACCATTTCGCGACCAAGTTTAGGGTTCCCATGACTATCCACTCTGAAAGGTATGATTGAGAGATTCAATATTCATCGCAAGTTGAAGAGAGAAGGTCGAAGTTAACACATTGTGCTGTTGGGCTAGCTGGAGGGATTATCGCCAGGAAAGATTTATCGGCGTCAGGACGTGCTGTCGAAGTCTAGCCGCACGGCTGCCGAACGACCAGGGCTGCCTGATTCACTATTGCTGTCGGAAGAGACGGGATGACCAGAGTGTATAAACGCACTGCCGACGTACGACCTGCACCATCACGGGAGGGTTACATTGCTGGATCAACTGCGAACTTCTGGTATAGAAGTCCACAGTCAGCTATTTACACTTCGGGTCGACGTTGCCTATATGATTCCTTTAAGCTGTTAGCTACTTCCACGAGAGGTTAAGTGACTTGTTTCCGGGTTGCATAGTTCCCACAAGGAGGAGGTCTTAGACACAGGAAAATATAACTTGGTGACCAGCATTTTATGCTCGAGAGACTAGGTCGTGGCGTCTTATGTCGTGATTCCGGTTCGACTTGGCATAGCTGTAGTCCTCTGAGTCGATGAGAGGATATTTTCCCATAGCGTTGACTGATTAACAATAGATCACACATCCCTCACTAATTATAAAAATTGCATCACGCAAATTTCAGTGTCAACGGCGAAAATTTTTACATTTGCTTACTGTCCAGCTTCGGCTTTTAAGTTGTACACCTACATTCACTGTTTATCGGCACAGCTGGCATCCGAATAACATTGTACATACAAACTACTTTCGTCTGGGATTATATTATTTCTCACCTTCAAACGAGTGGGCCATTAGCCCTGCTTCGATCTACTTGGTATTGTAAATACGATAACACAATAGTTGGGAAATAGACCCGAAGAAATATTTTCTTCACAATATTATATTATCTGAGAATTATATGTGTAAACTCTTCACACATTTATATAATATTGCATTTGCTGACACCGAGCCTGTTAATTCGCTTCGCGGGTCTGTACCGTTTGGTAGATACCGCTGAGCGTGGATATCGCCGAAAGCAACCGTATGTCGCCATAGAGGTCTTTTATCAACGGTAATAAGACATCATCAGTAAACTAACGAGCAGGAGAGCTCATGGAGGCTTCCTATACCCCCTACAGATTCGTCCACAGTCAATAACGAGCAGGAGAGCTCGGGACGAATTACTACTGTAGGGTTGCAATAGTATATGTTAGCCTACAGTAGTATATAATGGGCATATGAGGGCAGCTTGATGGCGTGAGAAGGGGATATTGCCGGGACCAGGCAGTCATACAAACAGATACCATAGACGATTAATATCGCTTGGGCATTCAGTGGGAGACAGTATACCAAGACCCGGCGACGTTCACAGGTTCCATACTTCCCGGGGTACTACCGAAGACCGGAAAGAACCAGAAGACAAGCCTGACCGGGGAAGATGGCCAGTCTACACGAGACTGTACCTACTTGTAATAGAGCAGATATAATGCTGCCATTTTATAATGCTGGCCCACTGAAATATCATGCCGTAGGCAGACATGACACACCACTCAGTCACATTGTACTGACACCGAGCGAACCAGTCCTTGTTCTATCCTCTTGATCCCGAGCGTAAGCCAAACACTGATGAGTGGCTTGTTGAAAACGGAAGGGTAGGGACAGAAATTGGGATATTTTTATAGAGTAGCAGAGTCATTTCCCGACAGAAACCAACCATTTAAATAACCTAAATTCGTCAGAATTAAAAGCATTAAAGGGTCTTCAGAATAACAAAAATGTTGTCATAAAAGAAGCGGATAAGGATCGACTATTGTGGTTATGTATCGGCAGTATTATCAGACCTAAAACTGTAGAAATGGTGAGAACAAATAACTTTAGAACGTAAGAAAAAATAAACCACAATATCGATAAGATCAATGCCCGTTCATTGGAGAATTTATCCTTTCCACTATCGAGTTAATTCTGGAAAGTGATGCCTTTCAATTTGGAGTTCAAAATTACCGTCAACAAATTGGAACGGCCATGAGCACCAGTTTTGCGCCCACTTATGCGACCTCAGTTTTAGGGGTATCTGGAACACCAGCTTCTCAAAGATATCGGTATGTTCCACGGATCCAATCTTTAATCCTACGTTTAAGATTGTTTCAAAGGGTACCTAGATGACTGTTTTATTATCGGAGATACAAAGAAAGCAGATATTTTGGTTGTGCATAATGCCTTGAATAGTTCCGACCCAGCTATCAATTTCCCTATCGAAACGGCACGTGATCAAATTCCTCTCCTTGACGTTCTGGTTACCCGTAAGCATAACACAATATCACAGACATATACTGTAAACCCACTGACATCCGCGTCCTACTGAAAATCTTGTGCCTTTCACCCTCAAAAGGAGAATTTGTACAATAGTAACAGATCAGGAGTTAAAACAAGCTACATGTATGTTAACCAACCTGAAAACATCTTTGATAAAGAGGAACTATCCTTCTAAGGTTATAGATATTGAGATTAAGAAGACCAAAATATTGACGTGCAAACACTCAGGACGGAGAGACCAAAACAATCAAACAAACACGCTGTCTTTTGTATGCACCCATAACCTCAACAACTCCCACTCACCCCCAAAATCACCAGCACTCCCTCAATCCTCGCCGAGAGTTCGATCGTAATCTATCAACTGATACAGTATAGCATGACGGGGTATACCGATACTGTGTTTCCCTCAAATTGGAGCGATATGCAAGTACTATCACATCTTTCGATGTTCTTCAGTGAGACTACAAATACAATTTCACGCAAGCTAATTTCATTTAGAGGTTGTCAGAAGAGACAAAACCATGTTACTAGCACAAAGCTTTAAACATGCCCAACACTGCAAAAAAAGCTAAAGGGTTAATAACCGTATAGACATCATGCCATTCGCCGACATGTTGGAAGACATATACATACAATATTGCGCTACAGAAAAATGTCTCTGTGTATAGCAGAGGATAGTATTAAAAAAAAAAAAAAAAATGACGAACTCCACTGTCTACATACTCCACTGTCCACAGACCGTATGCGTACAGACCATATGCCAACAGACCATGATGATCATAAGGGAGGAAGGAATATTCCTACGAAGTAGGCTACAGATCGCAAATTGTCCGGTAATGAGTGAGTGAGTCAGTCCATCCGAATCCTTTCGTCGGCAAAATAAGGAGAACCGTTGACATTAGAACCTTGATTTTTGGCATGAACGTACATTAGGGCATTGTTACCAGCAAGTTCTGATCTGAAATAATTCTGATTAAAATTAGATTTATAATTAACACTTCAGTATATTGTTATAAATGCATACCATCCATGTGGCCTTTAACAGTATCATGTTCCTTTTATGACCATGAAGCCATGGGACCTCCTTATCAGTGGATTTAAAAGTCATTAAGGCTTGTCCTTGGAACAAACACAGAGAGAGGCTCCATCCCAGCCTTGTGGTTTTTAACAGTGATTTATATCCAAGCCCACTGAGATAAGGCCAGTTTCTAGACATTTCTTAGACATTAAACAGCCCCATAAACTTGCCATCAAATGGGATAAGGCTGGGAGTACAAGAATGTGCGGTGTATTTTCTGTGGACTGTGTAGGCTGTACAGTCTGAATGAAGACAGCCTAGCAGAATTAGTTAAAGCTAGGTGGTTTAACGTTTATCAATGAAGAAAATCATCGATCAACCGCCATAGAATATAATGTGAAAACCGGAATAGTACATTCATCAGATTGCCAATGCCCAAAATGTGTTGTCTCATATATCTAGATAACAACGTGATGTTATTTATTGATAGCTCAGCGAATGCACTGTCATGCCCATTGGGAACCCTTGGCTGTATGTTTCACTGTATATATAACACAGTACAAAACGTGATGGGATAATGAAATAGGAAATGCTAACTTTCCATCATTTGTTAGTGCATTTATCTGCACTGCTATTACCAGGCAACTTGCCATTCTTAATACACACAATTTCACATCCAAACATTTCATCACAGACCAAATCATGCAGGCTTCAAATTCAGGTCAAATTGCCACTGATGATGAAATATCCTACATCAACCAATTAAGTCAGCCTGAAGCAATAACCCAGCAGAACATAGAAAGATCTGGTATCATCCTTCAGCTTAGCCTGTGGCCAACAATGATAAAATTTACTGAGGGTGAAACAAAGCTGTCCTGCAAGCCACCCAAGGAATTTATCAGCTTGTGTTGGGACATTTTGTTGGTATCATGTAATGTAAGTTGTTTAGTAGTTTACTCATTCAAATCCCCATGCCATATTTTCTGTTATTCAACAGACAAATTTCTTTACTGGTTTTAATTGTTTAAGTTTTACTGGGTTTCAACTGCTACAGATAGTAACATAGTACTGATACTGTAGAAATGGGTAGTGTGAATTTAATTATTCCATGTTTAGTACAATTTGTTCACATGAACTGATTGCCAAGAGCTCAGTGCCTGTCCTAATGCCTACCTTACTTCGTAGGTCCTGTGACGCATAGTCACACTGCCATGTAGTAAAATACAGGACTAATAATAGATAGATAGGTATATACGTTGAGATGTCAACACTGAGCGGACGTCTTGTGACCGCGCGTCATCATGCAAGTTATATCTTCAATCAGGTGACGAATAGTATACCTGTATCTCCTTTATAATAATTACATGCAATTATGACAGAATTTAGAAAGGGGGGATACCATGCTATATCCCGAGATATTAGAGGAGATGAAAAGAAAATGGAAAGAGTCGTTTGTGAGTATGTCTTTGTTATGACTGTTGTGAGTGAGCACATTTAGTGTAGCGGTACCGGTAGTGTAAACTATGAGTGTCAGCCGGGAAATGCATATGATATCACTATTAACCTACAAACTAGGTAATCAGATGGAAATTATAAACCGGAGTACTTGAGTAATATATTCATCATAAATGTATCTATGCGTATGCGATTTAGGGGGAGGGATAATTATAGTCACACAACCAATAGGTGAAAGAGGTTATCTCTAATCTGATCAGAACGCCGTTGACACATTTTGTCAATCCAGAATGTAAATAAAGACACAGAGAGGTGAAAGTCCATGACCCAATATCTGACTATTTTAAGACTATATTCCGCCCAATAATAGAACTCTATGAACAGAGATTCATGACAAATACAAGCGGTGGTCAAAAAGGGTTCTTTCGTGTTATTCCGATCATTTTTTGTTCGCAATGGCCTTTACTTGACTTTGGCTTTTAGCAAAATAATGACCCCGCTTCATACTAGTACACAGGTTTAAAGTGACAATTTAACCCAGGAACGATTCTGGGCGTCTCGAAAACGACAATGTGAAAATCCGATGTGTGCACTTGTGAATACACAATGGAAACATTTTATCGGAAGCTTTTGATTAGTTTGTCCAATGAGCTAAAGAGAGAGTAGTATAGAAACGGCAAATTGACACCTATTGACCTAAAAAAGTTGCATATCGTGGCGTGACGTGGCGATGACGGCACAGAGGTCAAGTTCACTATAGTTCTGGCAAAAGAAAACATACGGTACATGATTCCTCCACGATAAGGCGGGCAGGTCTGGCGGTGATGCGGTCACTTCCTGAGAGAAGCCTTCGCGGACAGAAAATAGTCCCATGGATGTCAACGAAGCTTCAAATACGCGGGGGATCGCCTGAATCGCCAGGAATGGTCGGTTGATTGATAACTGAATTTAAGGCTGAACAGGATTGAAACATGACCTGGTGGCTATCCGACTGTCCATGCATGCGCAGGAGCAGGATATCTGTGACGCATGATGGGGTTTAATACACGATGATTGGTCCGTATAGCCACGAAAAAAATACATGAATACATTGGGAGTTAGACACCATGTACTGCTGATCTCAGTTCGGGTGATCTATAAATAGAACTGACGTCATGATCTATAAATAGAAAGGGTTTCTCCACGGAAATCCCCGTGTCTCGATGTTGAGTGATGACGTCATCGGGGCCTAGCAAATCTCAACATATGTTGTCTTCCGTGGTATAAATGCATTTGATACATAGGCCCTACACCTACACGTTAGTATTATACACTTATTAACTTGTGACGGAGTTAACATCATGAAACCTTGACTTGGCCAAGGGTCCAGGTTTCATGATATTGACTCCGTCACAAGTTTATAAGTGTTTTATTATACCGAATTTATAAACTGCAGTGAATTATCCCTATGACGCCAGACTATCGCATGGTACTACTACTCCTTTCCAAAAACGCTGCTTGGCGAATACTTTGTCATGAAGCTGTGCGTTATCGGAAACAAGACACACAGATACAATTTAATGAATAGTTCATGAATGAATCTACAAAGCTGCTTCCAATCTGACTAGAATAATATTGAGAATTTCCGAGATTTACGAGGTGAACTCTTCTTCACAAACACTGGGTGTTTCGATGCAATGTAGCCGCTGGCTTTACACACTTCATTCATAGATCTTATTTGGGTCATGATGAACTCATTCAATGAAACGGATTACTCGCGCAGTGCACATAGAAATAACATATAACAAATTATTATACCTCTTAAATATTCAGGAGACTGAAACGTATGCATACCATTGACGAACGGGAGTATTTATCTCCATCCTTCTTAACTCAGCAAAGCATTTGAAGAGGAATTCGCCAAGTCGTTCTTCGTTATTGACAAAAGACTATCGAAATCAATATATTTTGCTTGACAGTAGACCCGTAATATTGAAATAGACGCCTGTATAAGATTTTTTTGCGTTCTTACTATCCCTATTTTGTAACAGTTCTTTTAGATTTTCATCGGACAAATCTACGAAGCGACCACCGTCAGCCATGTTGCAGGCAAATGGTAGTTGTAAACAGCTGGGTCAGTGATTGAAAAATATTGACTCGTGTCTGGGTAAAGTTTGACCAATGGAATACCAGAAAACTCTCGTGAATATTCAAGAGGTACAATAATATATAATATAGCATGGTGCAATCAGTGGCAAAAGGTTAAAAAAAAACATCCGTGCAGGTCCGTTTTTGTCATATCGGTAGAAGAAAATGGCGTACAGGGGGCAAATTCCCCGATACCCGGATGATACGAAAATTAATATCGTAGCGCCATCTATACAATCTGGACGCAAGGACGACAACTTTGACGGGGCAATAACTCTGTTGACGGCTGTCCCAATGCGTATTAATTAATTAAGAGAATTGGGATGGTCATTGGGGTGGATTTCGCTATGGAATGTGGTATCTTGTTTTCTCTGTCTCACCACGTGGAAGACGATGATTGGGGTCTCGTCGCCGTGGAGTGATTTTGTTTAAACGTTCTGATTGCGCATCCGTAGTACATAGGCAGGTCGGGGTGGGCGTTTTGGGGTCGAGGTGGATTATCCGTGGTCCGAATGGGCCGTGGGAGGTGTCAATGTGTAGCACCTTTGGGGGACCGTCCGACTGGACGGGTGTGGCGTGGAAGGAAGACTATTATGCGCATGCGTAGTCGAGGAGTAGTAGCAGAAGTGGGAATTTTGGAGTTGTGCAGGGGCGTATTTGTGAGATTGAGGAGCTATATCGCATCCAAATAGGGCTTGTAGGTCCCATATTGAAGTTCTTTTGGTGTAAACAACGACTTGAGAGTTGTTCATGTCGTCGTTGACGTCATTGGTGACGTCATCAGTAGAAGTAGTAGCAAAGGCGGGCGTTTTGGGAGTGCGTTGGGTGTTTTTGAGTGACTGAGGGACCATTCTTGGCCCGAATGGGTCGTGTACTCGTGGCAGAGCGTCAGACAGGATGGGTGAGTCGGGGAAGGAAACCATGGCGCGCATGCGCAGTCCAGAAGTAGAGCGAAAGTGGGCATTTTGGGGGTGTGCAGGGGCGTATTTGAGAGATTAAGGGCCTATATCGTATCCAAATAGGGCGTGCAGAGTGTCATGTTGAATCGGTGTAGACCACGAGAGGGCTGTCCATGTCATCAGTGACGTCTTAGGCGACCTCATCAGTAGGAGCAGAAGTGAAAACAGACATTTCCGGGGTGCGTGGGGGTGTGTTTGAGGGACCATTCTTGGCCCGAATGGGTCGTGTCATGGGTCGTGTGAAGCACTCGTGAAGAAACGTCACGCGCAACGGGTGGGTCGTGGAAGGAAGATTATGGCGAGCATAGGCAGTCGAGAAGTAGGAGCGAAATTGGGCATTTTGGAGATGTTCAGGGACATATTTGAGAGATTAAAGGGCCATATCGCATCGAAATAGGGCGTGTCAGGTCTCATATTGAAGCTATTGCAGTGTAGACCACGACTTGGTGGTTGTACATGTCATCAGTAACGTCATTAGTGACGTCATGAGTAGGAGTAGTGACGAGAGTGGGCATTTTGGGGATGCGTGGGATGCGTTGAGAGACCACTTTTGGTTCGAATGAAGTGTGTCATGGTGAAGTACTCTTTGGGCAGCGTCTCACTGAATGGGTGCGTAGCAGAGATACCGTTCATTTGCGCAGGCGCAGATAGAGAAGAATGGGAACAGGGCATGGGAATGGACGTTTTGGGGTTGAGGTGGACCACTACTGACCCGATTGGGTCGTGGTAGGTGTCATAGTGAAGCACTCTTAGAGTAAACTCCGACCGGACGGGTGTCTCGTGGAACTAAGACTATGGCGCGCATATGCAGACAGAGAATTGTCAGAAAAGGGCCCTGGAAAGAACGTTTTGGGATCGAGATGGACCAATATTGGTTCGAATGGGCCGTGGGAGGTATCAGTTTAAAGCACTCGTGGCTTCGACTGGATGGGTTGGGTCGAGGAAATGACGTCATTCTGCACATGCGCAGTCGTGGAGTAGTAGAAAAAGAACAGTTTCAGAAGTGCGCAAGGGTACTGTATCACATCTGGGGGTATATGTTTGAACCAAGTATAGCGGACAGAGGTTGTCGTGAATAACAACAAGTTCAGTAATGTTCATATAGCTTATTATCCCCAATGTTACATCATACACAGGCTGGGAGGGCCGCACTGGATATGAGTATTATGTTCACATAATACAAAATTGAAATATCAAACACCATGTTTTATTATTTATCGCACCGTATCATTAGGTACATTGTTTACGGAGATCAATTCAACGATCAGCATGTAGACATATACAGTATATATGGCATGTTATGATATTCATCAGTGCCCGTCGGGATGAATACGTTCAGCCGATGGAGTGGTCGATCAGTTTAGTCACGAAGAAAGTAACATCCGTTACCCTCTCCACTGCCCATTTGATGTTCGGGTGTTGTTGACGGGCCCATTACAAGGAATATACGGTCTTTAGTTGAATCAGGGTCGTCTCCGGTGACGCATGATTGGTGATTGTGAAAGGACGGTCGTACACTTGGCTGTTGGCACTGGAATAGCACTAGCGTATCTGGCATGGCATAATGGCATAAGATGCATCCATAAGCGACATTTAATTTGAAGGCCGTAGATTGGTAATTGAAGATGGCTTTCATGTAGCTGCGTAGACGGGCGAGGTCGGTCAGTCGGAAATTGTCGATCATCGTCGGATCATTGTACCAATGGCGCCGGTGGATGTCACTCACTGGATGGTCTTCGGGTGAGAGATCGGTAGAAACATCTATGGGATCGTCCTGACAATGTTCGATGTCGTCAGGCGATTGGTTCGGCAACGTATCGCCGGGATCCGGCTGGACCTCAGAAAGGTCCAAATGAATCCGCAAAGGTCAAAGGTCAAGCAGCGCAGAGATCCCCTTTCACTGTGTTCGAACAAAGATATGTTGGGCTAATCATGCACCCTAAGATGAAATTAATTACAGTGGACAGACCATGTTATGCTTGGCAGGCTTCTAAGGTAAGGCGAAGGCTCAATACCGTGAGTACTTTTCCTCTGGTGCGGTATTGTTTGGTGCCGTTGGGGCGAGTTTGTGATGGGTGGAGTGCTCATGTTTAACCGAAAGTAGTACGAAAACCAGAGGGACGAGAAACATGGGATTTCACACAACCAGATTCCTCGGCCCACATGTGCTCTATAGTGTATTGTGAGGTGGGGAATAGAGCGGGTATGCGCCACCGGCTGTATCGAGGACCAGAGGTGGGAGGAGAAACATGAGGTTTTCCGCCAACGAAACTGGGCCTAGGAGTCATAGGCTAAGGCAAGCATGTAAGAGAATTGCGCTTCCGGAAGTGGAACGCTCTACCGAGAAGTAGACAGTCGACAGACATGGCGATATCGCCCAACGAATCTACTAGGCATGCACCCTAGGCTAATTTAGGGATGGGAGCAGCTCTGCTCATGTGCATCCTGAAATGGGACGCTGTTCTGAGAACGGAGGGGCGAGAAAATTTGTGTCTCCCCCCACGAAACCTACTGGACCATTGAATGCGCCATGGACTAATGTAAGGAGAGAGTACGACTGTGAGATAGGAAATAGGACAGGAACGAGAGGATCGAGAGAAATAGAGTTTCATCTTAGGGAGACTCCTGAATCCAGCGGTATGAGCATGGAGTTGGGCTGTGCATACGCCACTGGAAGTAGAAGGCTGTACCAAGAACTAGCGTGGCAAGAGACATGTACCGAGAATGGGAGAGACGAGAGTCACTCCATTAAAATAATGTGATGATGAAGAAGGGCTGCTCCTGCGCCTTCGGAAGTGGGGCGCTGCCCCGACAACGACAGGGGTGAGAGACTTGGGTTTTCACCCAACGAGAGTCCTTCATCTAAGTATGTACCACACGGTAGTGGGAGGGGGGGGGGGGGCACGCTGTATCAAGGACGGTAGGGGCAAGATATATGGGGGTTCCATAGATTAATTTGTTTTTATTTTTTCTCACGTGACGACGCGATTTACACCCTACCGCTGTTGACACCTCCGATGCGTTTTTTTTATTCAGAGAACAACATCAACGAAGCAAGAACATCCACACCAGCACAAATACTTAAGCCCAGAAGGGAGTTTGAATGTTAAACTTGGCTTCGGCCATGTCATTCATCAGCACATATCGTTTATCGGCCTGGAACTACTTGTTAAGCATCTGCACGATAGTTTGTGAGTCCGTGTTCGCGAATCGTTCTCGTGTACGGTGAGATATTACCCGTGTGGCAAAGTCACAGAGGACGCTGTGCGTCTTATCCGCTTGAGTTTCGAATTCGGCGTAGAAAAATCACATTGATGTTGCTCCGAAGGGCTCGTGCAAGGTGGATTTTCAATCGCAATTTGCCTTGCTTGAAGAGACTCAGCTGATGTTGGTTCTCTAAAGTCGAGGTCAGATCGCAGCAGAACAACGTGTATCAGCGAGCAAAGTCCTTCCAACTGATGCGGTTTCCTTCGTTCTGGTTGATTTGACCTGTCCCAGCAAACAGATTCTGGTAACTTCGTGTGGAATTACCCCGTCCAATGATTTTTGTCAGTTTTTGTCGAGACCTACTGTCCAACCCGATAAAGGGTCACAAAATAGATGTGGAAATTCTTGAAGTGGGAAAGGTTCACTGATATTCTCCACACAGGCCAGATCTCGCGGTTCTTTGCCTCCGAACTTAGAACCTCTCTGACAGGGACACCGCAGAATGCATCTTCAGGGCTTGCGCATTACACCAGACAGCTTGTTTAACGACTACTTAAACCCCGCGCGTCACTGGTGAGAGGGAATTTTTGACGATGCTCCCGAGCACGTTCCTCAGTCCATAGCCTCGTTGGGTTTGTGCGTCGCTAGAAATGAGCAACGAACTCCCGGCTTGATGTGTGCATTGTGCTGGTCAGGCATCTTCCAGGCCATTTTACACGTACAAAGTTGGGAGAGAGTGTTTCATGGAATTGAGGTGTGACCATCACGTTCCCAATTTCGATGTCATCGGTTGTCCGGTGTCCTCCCTTATATAGTGATGGCACTGATGTCGATCTGTCGGACCGGTAGAAGGATCACCAGGATAAAGCTTTATGGGGCTTAAACACTATTCCACTTGTACTGAGCAGAATCGTTGCAGACGTCGATATCGCCGATAATGGGGCCATTAAACACATCGGAATAGACCGGCGTCCAAACAAGCGCTAGCCTTGACATTCAGGAGGCGGCCGGGTGGAAAGTGGCCATCACAATCCAGTGTATATAGCTCCTTCAACGTCGAGCTGAAGACTACGGTCACATTAGATTAAAGATCACCCGAAACTTGTGGATCCGTTTCTCGTGCTCCATGTGCAAGCGATCCACGAACGGGGAGATAATTTTACTTTCCGAAGACTTGCACATGATGAGATTGAACACGGTCTGGAAGAGTATTTTGGGCGTACTGTACTGGTTGCCAGGGAAAGCGAAGTTATAGGTGTTGCCCTCGTAGACCTCATACTACATTGTGCCCTGATTCGCGTTGCACCATGTGTAAGGTTTCTGTATATCGACTAGGCACGCTCCCAACGCCCAAGGAATTGTAAGGGGTGCGGCGCGTCCGTGACGTAATGTGTTAAGATGTTGTTGGGAAGCACAAAATGGCGTCCATGAGCGTGTGGTGAAAGTGTTCGAAACGTTTGTCTTTTTGTGCTTAAAAGTGCTCAATTCTATTTCATTTCAGGTCAGGGGATTACTTCCTAATTTATTGTGTAATTTTCCGGGAAAAAGGACAAATAAAAAATATATGATCCCAATATATATTGTGGGAAGTTCATCCTCCCAGCGCAAGGGGTAAGATAAATATGCTCCTCCCCACCCCAAAGTTATGGTGCATGGTAGGTCCAAAAAAACCCATGTCTGGTATGGGTAAATAATCGTGATAGTGTTGTAGCAAATTGTGTTGAAAATTTGAAATAACTTTATACTGTAGATTCGTCCACCCTGTAAACAAAATGCCGCGATTACAATTATATGAATTGATTTATTCGAACAATATTCCTCTTATTTATATATGAAATCAATTTCGTTTTAAAAATCCAAACCAAAATGACCGTTTGCTTCAACTCGGGGGATGTATGCATAGGAAACTGCACTTTCAGCAAAATAATATTCATAGATATTACATGTCACGAGATCACATCGTTCAGAGAGAGTTGAGTGATCGCACCGAGACTCTAGATGGATCGCATATTCATGCCAAGCGCGAGACTGATGGCAGGTTCACGAACATGCGTTTTTTCACGAGAGCCAGCAACGCCTATGAATTTGGACACTTACTTGCGCCAAAATACTAAAATAATTATAGCAACATTTATTTTGCGAATTTCTTGAACTGTTGAACCAGCACTCAGACAAAATACACTGGCGTTAATGGCTCTCGTGAGAAAAGAAACGCATGTACGTGAACTTGCCCTTCAGTCTTGCGTCTGGCATGAATATGCGGTGATATGCGGTACTTCTGCGATTACGATGCAACTTATTGCACTCGAGGGTAAACAAGGGTGTTCCTCCCACAAAGCTCACTCTATACCAGTGATAGGATTTTGGGGGTGTGCTAGGAACATTCTGTCAACGATGCCAAAGGTAGAGTGCAATACACATGGCCTTGTCATCACCCGAGTCAGTCTTCTACAATTGCCTCAAACATGGAGGTCCACTGTTGGTTTTGTCATATAATAAACGGTAATCAATCTGTTCCTCTCTTACCAGGTTGTATACCGACCCGATACTCTCTAGCCGTGATATTAGCATTCGGACTATGCCTTTCATATATGCTACGGTTCAACCTGAGTCAGGCCATGGTTGCTATGGTACACGTGGAAGCGCTGAATACAAGCGGTCATCAGAACGTCACTCATGATGTGTGTCCAAGAGGTAATATCACGGAGACTAATCACACCAAAGTAAGATATCCAATTGCTAACTTGAATAAACTTATGTAGCATATTTTCTCCGTTGATTTGTTAATAATCTACTCAATCATGTGGCTTCTATTGTGTCTCTTGTAATGACAGTGCGGTGAGCTAGGCTTAATTTATTCCCCATGCAAATCGAAGTCACCGGTCCCCATATTGGAGAGAGAACTCAGAACGAGAAATGCGAACAGTGCAGAAAATTCCCCCATAAGGAAAGAATCATAACGGATAATATCGAACCTACATACGCGTAACCGGAGTCAATGTGCCATAACAACATTGTAGGATTAATATGTTATGGTGCCGAAATAAACGTTCGCCGTGTCACATACCTCGGCTGTGATTAGTTGCCATTCCTGCAAATGACACAGAAAGTCATTGCATCCACCGCCTCTCTTTCGTGCGAAGCTATAGCTGTGTGAAACTGATCGCAAAATATATTCAAGTGTTAGACCTACCAGGCCTGGTGGCGAGAGGAAAGTATTATGGTCCCCATATCAAACGTTCTCCGTTATCTCCGGAACGACAAACAACTGGAAGCTGACTCCCCGCGACTTTTTATTTTATCATATTGGGGTAATTTTGAGCCTATTACATAACCCCCGGATAGAAGATCATGGGTAAAATCAAGATGGCGGTTACGTGGGGTGAGGAAAATTGAGCAAAATTTATTTTATTTCACACCAGGCTATTATTTTCTAATTTATCATGCGGTTTTTTTCAAAGAATTATGTAAATAAAAATTTCGAAAAATCTTTGATCACGTCACTGTGACGTCACCAAAGAGGCCATCCTGTATTGTTTATATTTTGTTGTAGGACCTGATCCAAGGGTATAGAGTGAACAGTGAACAGCACCCTAGTTCAAAGGATAAGAAAAATATTTTGAGAGGATGAAATGCCCCTCCCAGGCCTGATCAGTTCCCAAAAAGCCCAGGCCAGATAGGGTGACCTAGACATTTTGGGCGTGTCGGGTAAAACATTTTGATTGGTTGCGGCTTTGGCAGCCATCTGGAATTTACACTCTTTCCTTTAAAAACTCAACGATTGCTCATTTGGAACCCCCTAGACAATCAATACGGGCCTTGTCACACATGCTTTATTGCTGGGGCTACCGAAGCTACTCATGGGTGGGTGCCGATGAATAATAACGAAATGATGGATTTCGTGTCTGAAAATTGCGCGATATATGTACTGCGACATCGCGGTGAAGAATGTATTAGATTTCTTACAAAATAATATCAACACCATCACATATGAAAGATTGCAGGTGCATTATACATTCCAAATGGCGGCCTGTGGTCCAGAAACGCTTTCGAGATATTCTTCACTAAAATCAGCTTGATATTAATACAAATTAGCTTTACATAGCCTTATGTCAATCCCAAATTCTGCATTCGGGAAACAGCTGCGTGCTATCATCAGAGATTATTCTTGTCCATATTAAACGGTCCCATAATTCTGCTGAGAATATCATAATTCTACAATTCAGAATAAGGATTAGGAATTTTGTATATGTGATGGTTGTCTTTGTTTTGAGGCTGTTATGTAGCTAATCACAGATATCTCCTATTTCATGATTATCCCACCAAACTGTACATCAGTATTAAGTATTGGTTAACCTACTTCATCGAAAATATCACTCAAGTCTATCCACAATATAGATCTCTTTATTGCAATCTTTATGTTTGCCTATAAGTCCGAACTTAGTACACATTCGAAATACATCATACAAATGGCCTATACCCATGATAACAGGTAACATATAGCTCAAAATAGAAATTGCACATGTGTTAAAGAATGTGTTGGTGCAAGGCGACATGTACGTAAACACCTGGATAGAATAACAAGAATGACTTATTATTCCATAGATAGGCGAATTTGACTGGGACACCAAGACGCAGGGTATTATTCTCGGCTCCTTTTTCTATGGCTATGTGGTCCTTCAAATTCCCGGGGGCTGGCTGGCAACACGATATGGGGCAAAATGGCCTATTGGACTGAGTATTTTGTCGTCGTCCTTGCTGACGCTCCTCACTCCGCTGGCGGCCAGGACCGGAGTATGGTTATTGATAACAGTCAGAGCTATGGAAGGACTATGTGGGGTAAGTTAAGGTATCATATGCAATCGCCAAATAAAAAACAATTGCCCGTTATTGTGAGGTCTATATTTTCTTCACTTACAGGGTGTCTTGTATCCCTGCGTTCACAGCTTAATCACCCCACACGAACGTCATCTTGAATTTACCCATGATACCCTATCCAGGCTCAAAATGACCTCAACATGATGAACTAAAAGTCGCGTAGGGTCAGCTTTCATTTTTTGCAGCTCTGGAGATAGGAGAGCAAGTTTGGTAGATGCGGAGGGGGAGTGGCTATAATGACCCTCCCCAGGCCTTGTAGGACTATGTCCTTGCTGACCCTTCTGACTCCGCTGGCGGCCCGGACCAGAATATGTTTACTGGTGACAGTCAGGGATATGAAGGGACTCTGTGGGGTAAGTTAGAGTAAGATATCCAATCACTATTCTCATGAGATCGCCAAATAATTGCTCGTCACTAGGAGATCTATCTTTTCTTTTCTTACAGGGTGTCTTATATCCATCCGTTCACAGCCTGCTAGGACAATGGGCGCCACCCAACGAGAGAAGTAAACTACTCGCTATAGCAGGCACTGGTACGCATGCAACACCTACCTCTACATAATATTAATCTTCCGGTGCCCCGTAAAGAGGATATCTTATCATATTGTGGCATCGCCGGAAAATTAAAAATTGCGATCATGAGAGTATAACGGAAGAAATTCGAATTGATATCTTGTCTTTCGCTATTTTCCTGCTTTAGAAAAATCCAAGAATTATTTTATTTCACCTCTTAGGTATTCTCAATTCTTACAGGTCCATATTCGGGTGTCGTTTTGGCCTTCGTGGTGACGGGATGGTTGAGCGAAAATGGGTTTGCTGGAGGTTGGCCCTCAGCTTTTTATGTACCGGGTGAGTGATCTTCAACGATGGGAATACAAATACCTGCCGGGTTCATTTATGTCAAACCAGCAGCAGCATAATACGAATGATCAATATGATAAGCTACAATGTCAGGGAGTGTCAGCTCTCGATTTCATGTCGTTCCGGAGATAGGGTAAACATTTTGGAGGGGGGAATGATGCCCTCCGCCCAAAGAACAGATAGAGTTTACGTCGTTTTGTGGACAAGTTCCATTACGTTGCCTTGGAAACCACAAAAAAACATCGCAATGTACCAGTTTTTTAATAGGCTTGTACTTTACCGCGTAACAGGGTTCGCCTAAAAGAGCGTTAGTGTTGGTACATGTACGTTGACATTTTCTTTTATATTGTCATTAAAACCACCGAACTCACAAGATTATGCCTTTCCACCCAAAAATAGCAAATGCCAAATCTGAAGTCTCCAGCTGCAAACGTTTGGCTTCTAGAGCGTTAAAATCATCATATTTCCGGTTACTAATATAGTCAAGTTATGTATCAGATCGATACAAATTTGTGTCTATTGAGAGAAAAGGCAACTTTACAACTGTCTTTTCGCTGCTGGTATAGGCAACGGATAAATTTTCTACTCATGACAAACTTCAGCAATATCTTCGAAGGGAGAAAAAATCTGTCATTTCATAGACTATCATACTAGGCCCATTTTGAGCCTTTTGCATACTCCTCCAAGTACGGGAGTATGGTCACATTCAATTGAACGTTTTGTTTTGTCATATTTTGGAATATGACGTTACCGTGACGTCATCAACGAGGCCATTTGGGATTTGTTTTAGATTTTCTGTCAGAGCTAGACCCCATAATATATTGTGGATAATTTACGCTCATACTCAAGATACAAAACCTATAAATATTATGAGGGGGCGGGGGCATAAACCAGACTGCGGTACATCCAAAATCTCCCTGACCAGATAGGATAAAATACCGATTTGTTCAAAATTCGAACTGACCAATCAAAAGCTTCATATCTGGAAAGGATAGCTTGATGTATTCGTCTTTTTATAAAACCCATTGTTTTGCTCATGACCGCAGTCCCATGTGCCAGACCTATAGATGTCAGATGTGATGATAACTGCAGTCCTATACATGTCAGGCCTGATGATAACTGCAGTCCTATACATGTCAGGTCTGATGATAACTGCAGTCCTATACATGTCCGGCCTGATGATAACTGCAGTCCTACACATGTCAGGCCTGATGATAACCCCAGTCTTATACATGTTCGGGTTGACGATGACCGCAATCTTATAGATGACAGGTCTGATGAATATTTGCAGTCCTATTGATATCATGTCTGATGACGACCGCAATCCCACATATGTCAGGCCTGATGAGGACCGCAATCCTATATATGTCAGGTCTGATGCGGATCGCAGTCCTACAAATGTCGGGCCGGAGAAGGACTGCAGTCCTATATATGTCAGGTCTGATGATGACCGCAATCCTGTAGATGTTAGATCTGCGGCCATAATCTTACTTTATATATACTCAAAAAGAAGTTACCTCCAAATATATCCAAGACTTTCTGAATTCTATCATATTACGCATTTATGAACTTTTCACAGGTATAGCCGGCTGTGTGTGGTTCATATTCTGGTCGTTTTTCGCCTTCAGTTCCCCCGCGGAACATCCAAGAATCTCAGAGAAGGAGAAGGATATGATAGTCACGTCCTTGGGTCATCACAAGCTGAATAGAGAGGTAAATCAATTGATGACTCGTAACTTATCTATCTGAGGTAACAGATAAGGATATGATAATCACGTCTTTGGGTTATCACTACTGAATATAAAGGTAAATCAACTGATGAATAGTACATTATCTAGCTGAGTTGATAGGTAATGCTATAATAATCACGTCTTTGTGTTACCACAAGCTGAATAGAGAGGTAATTATAAATCAATTGATGACTCGTACCTTATCTACCTGAGGTTTCAGATAAGAATATGATGATCACGTCTTTGGGTTATCACTACTGAATAGAGAGGTAAATCAACTGATGACTAGCTGGGATAACAGGTAAGGATATGAAAATAACATCTCTGGCTTATCACAAATTGAATAGAGAGGAAAATCAACTACCGACTATAGTACATTATCCAGCTTAGGTAAGAGGTATTGATCTGATAATCACGTGTTCGGAATATATCAATTGAATAGAGAGGCAAATCAGCTGATGACTAGTTCCTTATTTAGCTGAGGTAATAAGGTCTTATGATAAACACGTCTTTTGATTATCACAAGCTGAATAGATGGGTAAATCAACTAACGAGTAGTGCATTATCTAGCTGAGGTAATAGTTAAGGATATAATAAGGTCTTATGATCAACACGTCTTTTGATTATCACAAGCTGAATAGAGGGGTAAATCAACTAACGAGTAGTGCATTATCTAGCTGAGGTAATAGTTAAGGATATAATAAGGTCTTATGATAAACACGTCTTTTGATTATCACAAGCTGAATAGAGGGGTAAATCAACTAACGAGTAGTGCATTATCTAGCTGAGGTAATAGTTCAAGATATAATAAGGTCTTATGATAAACACGTCTTTTGATTATCACAAGCTGAATAGAGGGGTAAATCAACTAACGAGTAGTGCATTATCTAGCTGAGGTAATAGTTAAGGATATAATAAGGTCTTATGATAAACACGTCTTTTGATTATCACAAGCTGAATAGAGGGTAAATCAACTAACGAGTAGTGCATTATCTAGCTGAGGTAATAGTTAAGGATATAATAAGGTCTTATGATAAACACGTCTTTTGATTATCACAAGCTGAATAGAGGGGTAAATCAACTAACGAGTAGTGCATTATCTAGCTGAGGTAATAGTTAAGGATATAATAAGGTCTTATGATAAACACGTCTTTTGATTATCACAAGCTGAATAGAGGGGTAAATCAACTAACGAGTAGTGCATTATCTAGCTGAGGTAATAGTTAAGTATATAATAAGGTCTTATGATAAACACGTCTTTTGATTATCACAAGCTGAATAGAGAGGTAAATCAAATAACGAGTAGTGCATTATCTGGCTGAGGTAATAGTTAATGATACAATGAGGTCTTATGATAAACACGTCTTTGGATTATCACAAGCTGAATAGCAGGGTAAATCAACTAACGAGTAGTGCATTATCTAGCTGAGGTAATAGTTAAGGATATAATAAGGTCTTATGATAAATACGTCTTTTGATTATCACAAGCTGAATAGAGGGGTAAATCAACTAACGAGTAGTGCATTATCTAGCTGAGGTAATAGTTAAGGAAATAATATGGTCTTATGATAAACACGTCTTTTGATTATCACAAGCTGAATAAAGGGGTAAATCAACTAACAAGTAGTGCATTATCTAGCTGAGGTAATAGTTAAGTATATAATACGGTCTTATGATAAACACGTCTTTTGATTATCACAAGCTGAATAGAGAGGTAAATCAAATAACGAGTAGTGCATTATCTGGCTGAGGTAATAGTTAATGATACAATGAGGTCTTATGATAAACACGTCTTTGGATTATCACAAGCTGAATAGCAGGGTAAATCAACTAACGAGTAGTGCATTATCTAGCTGAGGTAATAGTTAAGGATATAATAAGGTCTTATGATAAATACGTCTTTTGATTATCACAAGCTGAATAGAGGGGTAAATCAACTAACGAGTAGTGCATTATCTAGCTGAGGTAATAGTTAAGGATAAAATAAGGTCTTATGATAAACACGTCTTTTGATTATCACAAGCTGAATAGAGGGGTAAATCAACTAACAAGTAGTACATTATCTGGCTGAGGTGATAGTTAAGGATATGAAAATCACGTCTTTGGCTTATCGCAACCTGAATAGAGAAGAAAATCAACTGATGACTCGTACATTATCTAGGCGAGGATATGATAATCACGTAATAATAGCTGAGGTAATAATCACGTCTTTGAGTTATCATGACATTCAAACGGGCCTAAACTCAAATAAAGAGGAATTAAACACGGGTTACGCAACGTAACGCCAGAGTTACAATGTATTTTATTGAATACATTTCAGAAGCCCACAGTGCCATGGGTTTCGCTTTTAACATCCCGGCCGGCCTGGGCCATCAATCTGGCGTTTACATGCAGTGCGTGGGGATCCTACACCTTAATGACGGAGCTTCCCTCATACATGAAGAATGTCCTTTGGCTTGATATATCTCAGGTAATATATTATTAGTTGCTAGTCCTTTCATAGCCCAATCCATGATCAACCCTATCAGGTCCGATGCTGAGTGGAAGTGCTACCGGTAATATTTATTGACCCCATCCGCAACGAATGGTTTCATTCCATCCTGTTGATTTCCGAGTCCGTAAGTGTCGTCCGAAGTTTTCGCAAGCGATAACTTCGAAACGCTTTGTCGAATTCCTCCGAAATTCAGCATATGCATTCCCTGCAACAAGACGTCGAATGGAATTGTGTTTCAGCAGGGCCTGTTGTCAGGTAGCACCACCTGGATTCATTCTGTCCTTCCGTGCTTGTCCATGTGAATTATGTCGGCGCACACAACAACGCCCACAACGCTTCTTCATATTTCTCAAAAATAAGGCATATGAGCCTCTTTTCGCAAGGCCTAGTTTCGTATTGTGTTTCAGCAAGATCTGCCTGTATGTGGCGCCAATAGGGTTCATTCCATTCGTCAATGCCTGGCGAATTATATATGGCTTCGCACGCGATAAACTCCAAACGTTATGTCGGATTCCTCTGAAAGAACGCGGCGCGAATTTGTGGCCCTTTTCGCTCCCTTTTACCAGTCAGCTCTGCGTTACACGCCGAGTGACTTCAGTAGGGGTGAGTCAAGTATCTTGAGAGAGCTGCTGTCTGTATGCGGTCATTCTGTTCTCACTTCGCGATTCACTTCACCAGCAAACAAACTAGTGAATCTGGTGAAAATCTAGTCTAGAGAATCTAATGAGAAAATATAGTGAAAAATAGTGAATCGCTAATCAAAGTGACTCATTGATTGCATTGCGATATCTATTTGTACCATTTATAATCGGTGGGTATGTGAATATGCTTTCATGTTGTTTACAATGGAAAGCAATCATATTAGCTGCATTCACGTCAATATGCAGCCTACCTGACATATGATTCCATATAAGACTTAATATGTTGCATATGGAACCATAGACAGAACATTGATTTCAGTTGTATATTGTATCTTATTGTTTGGTTATATTTCGCATTTTCCCGTAAAAACGAATTTCCATATTGAACCAAGCTTTCCAAGAGTGTATGACAAAGCGAGTTTCTGTGTTGAATATGTGTGAATAGAAATGTTGATATATTCCAGAGTGGTTTTCTGTCTTCTTTACCGTACCTGGTATCATTGGTTGTTACCTACGTTTGGGGCTTTTTGACGGACTTCCTCTTGGGCCGAAAATATCTCAGTACGACAGCTACTAGGAAACTTATGAACACGATCGGTAAGATGTCTTAGTAAAGGATATGTGACGACAATACGGGAAAAACTCCCTTGTGTGTGATGGTAATCAAGCTGATTTTTTTTTCAATACAAAAACCAAATCAGATTTTTCTTCTTGTTTACATACTGAAATATCAGCCTCGAAAAAATTGTGATGCTCCGTTGAATAAAAATGGAGATATGATTGATCAAAATGTGTTCCCTGGCCCAATATGATATTTTAAAAGTATTTTCAGTTAGGATTTTCTCTTATAGCACAAATATGACACCTCAAACCAAATAATTTTGTCACACAATATAAATTATAGCATATATATACACAATATATTTATTGGGAAGAACCACGAATGGTTTTAGTTGGAAGTGTCATAATTTTGCTACAGGAGAAAATCCTCCATGAAAATGCCTCAAAAATACCAGAATCCGGGGGACACATTTTGATCAATCATATCTCAATCTTTATGAAGCTGAACATCTCAGTTTTTTCGAAGGGGATATTTCAGTGTGTAATCTTCAAGAAAAATGTTATTTGGCAGATTTGGTGTTAAAAAAAATCGACTTGATTACCGTTACCCACAAAGAAGGTTTTCGTATGTAAACGTAACATATCCTTTGTTTTTCAAGCTTAATATATGTGGTCTACACTTGGGAGGTGCAGCAGGGGAATTAACCGAGACTGGGAGAATAGATACTGGTTTGACATCCCAGTACAGTTCTGATACTAAAGTCTGTCCATTTTAATTAGTCGTCTACTTTGAAGCTTGTCAAAAATCAATAGTTAACCCTGCATCAATTTTCTTTTTGCAGCGTGTATAACAAATTGAACTCTACAAAATGACTAACATTTCTCCATGATATCGATAATATATCACGCTTGAACGCTTTAATTCTCTCCATATAAAACGCCAGTACAGTTGTTTATGTATCGAGTCTCAATTACATTGGGAGACGTCATAATGTATTCATATGCTCACTGTCACAAAGGTCATGGATGCCGAATACAGTAATAACAGGCGGTCCATGCGAGTGTTGCTTGTACCCCATGCCCAGTGAAATGGCCAAATGATAAACCGCGCACACCTCTTTTACCATACACGGCATTGTTAACCTTTGTGCTAGAAAACACGAATACATTATGACGTCTCTCTATGTAATTGTGTCCTGGTACACGAATCAACTGTACTGGAGTTTTATATGGAGAGAATTACAAAGTTATTTCAAGCGTGATATATCATCGATATCACGGAGAAATGATAGTCATTTTGTAGAGTTCTGTTTGTTCTACACAATGCAAAAAAGAAAATTTGTGCGGAGTTAACTGTTGATTATTGACAAGCTCCAAAGTAGACGACTAATTAAAATGGACAGACTATAATATCTTTTTTTGCCCGAGCCCACTATGTGCATCTTCATTTTATCAAGCCAATTTCTACGTTCACACTTCGAACCTGCCTTGATTTGTCTGACCAGATTCAATGTTCAAAATCTGAGATGTAAATTTCACCTACGAACGAGAGACGAACCAATCAGAACCTACACACCGATTGTGTGTAGAGTGACACGCTCAAGTAGCTATGATGGCCGAGAGGGGCCATCGCGTCTTTCATTTCTAATTTAACGCGATGGAGCGATGGAGCTATGCGATGGAACGATGGAGCTATGCGATGCGCGATGGAGCTATGCGATGGAGCGATGGAGCTATGCGATAAAAAGTCGCGCTATGCGATGCGCGATGAGGCTATGCGATTACAGCAGAATTTTCTTTTCAAAACCTGTATAAGTTGAGCGGGGCTACTCTCAACGTCTGGTTGCAAAAATATATATTACAAAATACGTGTATGGAAACTGTGCGTCACATTTTCTTATCTTCATTTTATCAAGCCACTTTCTACGTTCCCACCTCGAACTTTCCTTGATATATCTGGCCCCCTTCCATGTTCAAAGATCTTATAGATAGACACGAGACGTCTCTGACCTAGAAACCATTTGAATTTAGAAATGTGTCATAGGAGAGCGTTACTGATTGGCTGACCTATATATTTGGCAAAAACGACCACCATGCAAGGAGGAATGACGCCGCTACTTATGATGGCCGAGAGGGGCCATCGCGTCTTTCATTTCTAATTTAACGCGATGGAGCGATGGAGCTATGCGATGGAACGATGGAGCTATGCGATGCGCGATGGCGCTATGCGATGGAGCGATGGAGCTATGCGATAAAATTCGCGCTATGCGATGCGCGATGAGGCTATGCGATGGAGCTATGCGATGCGCGATGGAGCTATGCGATGGAGCGATGGGGCGATGCGATGGGGGCTATGCGATGGAGCTATGCGATGGAGCTATGCGATGGAGCGATGGAGCTGGCGCGGATGGAGCCGGCGTGGATGGAGCTATGGAGCGATGGAGCTATGCGATGGAGCGATGCGCGATGAGGCTATGCGATGGAGCTATGCGATGCGCGATGGAGCTATGCGATGGAGCGATGGAGCTATGCGATGGGCTGTGCGATGGAGCTATGCGATGGAGCTATGCGATGGAGCGATGGAGCGATGGAGCTATGCGATGGAGCGATAGAGCTATGCGATGGAGCTATGCGATGGGGCTATGCGATGGAGGTATGCGATAGAGCTATGCGATGGGGCTATGCGATGGAGCTATGCGATGAAAAGTCATTGCGCATGTTCGATAAAAAACGAGGCTGAGTTGGACGCCATTATTCAACATTCAACGAGGAAGTAAAGCTTTATTTGTTGTGCCTGTTTTGGTGTTTCTCACAAGTTTTATTTTAAATATTCGCCGTCAAACAAATGATGATTTTCGGAAGTACCGGTATATATAATTTAAATATTAACTATATACATGAACGTCACAGGACCTACGAAGTAGGGTAGGCATTAGGACTTCGACGCGAACTGAGTTCTTGGAAATCTCCACCCCCAGTTGAAATCCTGCCTATATTAAGATGGGCACTGCTCAAGTCAGAATCAGCAGTGATTTTCATAAAAAATCACCAGAAATTTTCATCAAAAGTATGTCAGGTCAGAACGTGTTGGTAACAGTCCCCTAATGCACCTTCATGCCAAAAATCAAGGTTCTAATGTCAACGATCCTCCTTACTTTGCCGACGAAAGTATTCGGATGGACTGACTGACTGACTGACTCATTACCGGACAAGTTGCAATCTGTAGCCTACTTCGTAGGAATAATTTCAATCGAAAGGTATATTAAGCTTTGACCATGTCAAGAACACAGATATTTTATATTTGTTGGAGAGCCGATCACAGAGCCAGATTTTGAATGTGACTGAGCAAGGATGATGCTTATTGGAAAGTAAAATCTGCATTCAATATATAGATATAATACCGTATAGGTTTATTTCTGCTTTTGCTTTAGTCTAGCGGTTTTTTCGCTGCCTTGTTTTTTTTTGTGTCGTGTTTGTTCGTTTTTGTTTTCTTCTTTTTTTTCCGCTGGAATATTGGGGAGGGGGGGCGCATTGCCCTCCGCTACCCCCTCTTCCGCCTTCCCTGCCTCGCCTACCGTGACGCTGTTTCGCAGTCAACTCAATAACGAAAGGAGGAGAAAGAGAAGGGCTAAAAATTGGCAGTTACCGGTCAAGCAGAATTATAGGCATATACAACCCAAACAGAAGAATGGGCTGTTGAAAACTGCATCATGCCACAAATAAATACATTCATGTTGCTATCTATGGAAGACGGATGCGGCCATCGTAATGGCGTATTGTCGCCCTCTGAATCGGAGAAAACTTAAGCTTACTATACAGGGTGCCAATGGCCGACAGAGGAAACCAAAATGCGCCATTGCGACAATACGCCAAAGCTACCGTTATCGTGTATGTATTTAAAACTGTACAGGTAATAATTAACCAGTTATTTAATGATAAAACGAAATGGTTAGTTTGACGGAGGGACCTTAGTAGTATAGTCACCGCATATAGACTCCCATTTTGCCGGGGGAGATAACTCTTTGGGGCGCCAGGGGGCGTTATTGGGGCGGGTTGTGGAGGTCAAGTGCACTATAGTTCCGACAGGTGGCGCCACCAGGTCACATGACTTTTGATCTCGAATTTCCGCGCTGATGCGGTCTGGCGGTGATGCGATCAAAAAAGCTGCGAAAGTAGTACCATGTCAACCAAGTGACTCCAATGTTAATGTATACGGGGAATGCCTAAAAAGAGTATGGGAATAGACGTTTTGAGACCGAGGTGGACCCCTAGTGGCCGATTGGGTCGAGTGAGGTGTCAAAGTGAAGCCCTCCTCCAGGGCTATCAAGTCATGGGTGGTTGCATGTAAAACTTTCTCCATAAAAAATATATAAAAAGCGAAACACTGACTTTACCCCTACAATAGGGGAAAACCACTATCGATCCTATTCAAAAGAGCTAATATCGGTTTCCGAGCTTATCGGGGCCTGCCTATCAAGTCATGGGTGGGTACATGTTTTCACAGAAAAAAAAATATAAAAAGCGAAACACGGACTTTACCTCTACAATAGGGGCCTGATTCGCACATTTGCATCTATAGGGGAAAATGCCTGTATGGGGTATGGGGGGGGGGGTCATTTTTGGTGGGGGGGGAGGGGATTTTACTATGGGTTGTTTGGTCTTGTTTTCTTCGTCTCGCCACGAAAAACACGATGGGAGGGGTCTCCTAGTTAAGCGGTGAAATTTTCCGAAAAGTTCACGGAGGTCGGGATAGGCCCATAGGCCCATACTGGCTCAGGGGGATAGGTCCATATTGGGAAATTTACACATGTTCATTGCGATATGCGTTGTTTGGTCTTGTTTTTCTCGTCTCGCCACGCAGAACACGATGGGAGGGTTCTCGAAGTTAAAACGTCACTGTGCGCATGCGTAGTGGGTAAATAGCGACGGTGGACGTTTTGGGGTTTAGGTGAGCCCCTAGTGGTCCCATGGTGTCGTATGAGGTCTTATTTTGAAGCTCTCGTGGAGGAGCATCCGACTGGGCTAACGTATCGTCCGTTTTCAATATTCTGCACATGCGCAGTCTGGCCGTAGTATAGAAAGCAGACATTTTGGGGGTGCGTTGGGGTGTGTTTGGGGTAGAGATGGCACACTATTGGTCCAAATGGGCCGTGGGAGGTGTCAAAGTTAAGTTTTTGTGAGGTAGAGTCAGAATGGCGTGTTTTTTATGGCAAGTCGCGTCAATCTGCGCATGCGCAGTTGGGTATAGTAAGTAAAGTGGTCATTTTGGGGATGCGTGGGGGTGTGTTTGGGATAGAGATGTTCTGCGCATGAGCAGTCTGGCCGTAGTATAGAAAGCAGACAGTTTGGGGGTGCGTAGGGGTGTGTTTAGGGTAGAAATGGCACACTATTGGTCCGAATGTGTCGTAGGAGGTGTCATCTTGTGGCCCTCGTGGTGCAGACCCCGATTTGAGGGATGTCCATGTCATCTGTGACGTCATCGGTGACGTCATCAGTACGAGTAGTAGCCAAAGTGGACAGTTTGGGGGTGCGAAGGAAGGTATTTGGTGTAGAGATGGACCATCCATATCTGTCATGCATTATACCATATCTTTGCTGTATTATACCATATCTGTCCTGAATTATACCATATCTGTGCTGTATTATACCATATCTGTCCTGTATTGTACCATATATGTCCTGTATTATAAAATATATGTCCTGAATTATACCATATCTGTCCTGTATGTATTATACAATGATGAGGGACACGTGTTCATTCATATATCTACAGACACCACCACCACCACCACCACCACCGAGCGTTGACGCCCGTCAACGCCCGGTGGTGGTGGTAACTCCCGTGGGGCGGAGCTCGGCAATTTTACATCCGGAACCTTGTCAACATCCGGGTTTCCCAGTGGGTTTTTCTCCTCGTTCCTCCGTCTTCCATGTGGGTACTGTGGGTTTACATCCAAGTCTTCAACTTACATCCGGGGTTTTCCATGTTCACTGTCACGTGACCGGAACCGGAAGTTGTCATAAGACAGATGGCGCCCTGCCGGAATAAGTAGGACAATATCGGGGCGCCACCTGTCTTGCGACAACTTCCGGTTCCGGTCACGTGACAGTAAAATTGAAAAAAACCCGGATGTAAGATGAGGACCCGGATGTAAAACCACAGTACCCGCATGGAAGACGGAGGAACGACGGGAAAAACCCACTGGGAAATCCGGATGTTGACAAGGTCCCGGTTGTAAAATTGCCGAACTCCGCCCAACCGGAGTTGGCGGTGGTGACTGTAGATATAGGAATGAACACGTGTCCTTCATCATTGTATAATACATGACAAATATTGTAAACACAGGGCAGATATGGTATAATACAGCACAGATATGGTATAATACAGCAAGGATATGGTATAATGCATGACAGATATGGATGGTCCATCTCTACACCAAATACCTTCCTTCACACCCCCTCGGACCAATAGTGATCCATCTCTACCTCAAACACATCCCCACGCACCCCAAACTGACCACTTTACTTACTACATCCAACTGCGCATGCGCAGATTGACGCGACTTGCTATGAAAAAAACACGCCATTCTGACTTTACCCCACAAAAGCTTCACTTTGACACCTCCCACGACCCATTTGGACCAATAGTGTGCCATCTCTACCCCAAACACACCCCTACGCACCCCCAAAATGTCTGCTTTCTATCCTACGGCCAGACAGCGCATGCGCAGAATATTGAAAACGGACGATACGTTAGTCCACCGCTTAACTTCGAGACCCCTTCCATCGTGTTTTTCGTGGCGAGACGAAGAAAACAAGACCAAACAACCCATAGTAAAATCAAAAAAAAAAAAAAAAAAATGACCACCCCACACCCCATACAGGCATTTTCCCGTATAGATGCAAATGTGCGAATCAGGCCCTGTTGTAGAGGTAAAGTCCGTGTTTCGCTTTTTATATTTTTTTTCTGTGAAAACATGTACCCACCCATGACTTGATAGACAGGCCCCGATAAGCCCGGAAAACGATATTAGCTCTTTTGAATAGGGTTGATAGTTGTTTTCCCCTATTGTAGGGGTAAAGTCAGTATTTCGCATTTTATATATTTTTTCTGGAGAAACTTTTACATGCAATCACCCACGACGTGATAGCCCTGTAGGAGGGCTTCACTTTGACACCTCACTCGACCCAATCGGTCCACTAGGGGTCCACCTCGGTCTCAAAACGTCTATTCCCATACTCGTTTTAGGCATTCCCCGTATACATTAACATAGGAAGTCACTTGGTTGACATGGGACTACTTTCGTAGCTTTTTTGATCGCATCACCGCCAGACCGAATCACCGCGGAAGAATTCGAGGTCAAAAGTCATGTGACCTAGTGCACTTGAATTCCACAACCCGCCCGAATAACTCCCCCTGGCGCCCCAAAGAGTTATCTCCCCCGGCACCGAGTCTATATGCGGTGACTATACTACTAAGGTCCCTCCGTCAAAATAACCATTTCGTTTTATCATTAAATAACTGGTTAATTATTACCTGTACAGTTTTAAATACATACATGTAAATATATCGTCTTGATTATAGGCCTGCAAGTCATAACCATTTAACCCTATATAAAGTAATCCTCATTTGTATATAATGTACGGAGTATTTCAGTGTTATCTTGGACACGCGTGCTAGATTAATTTGCGAATATGGCTGATAATAAATGCAGTCACCCGTCCTGAAATTCAGGAAGAAATTCTGAATGATTTGTAGGCCTAACCATCGGTATCGGGAACAGGCGGGCTATTAGAAGCCATATAGGCTAACAAGCATAGATGACTGGCGGCGCTTAGGAATAGGAGATACCCCCCCCCCCCCCACCCAGGTCAGCCAATATATCTCCGAGTTTTCAGCTCATATATGCTTTTCTACATCAACGACCATCCACCGCACACCAGACCCGAGACCCCCCTCCTGCCCACCCACCGTCCCCACACCGTCCAGATTGTATACATGTAGTCATGTGTCATGTTACATTCTTCGGGGACGAGTGAAGTTTAGAAGCCAAAGACGCCATACTTTAGAAGCCAAAGACGCCATACTTAATGCCGCATGCAATCAAACTCAGTGAAAACACCAGAACTAGATACATGGATAGTTTATCTCCACTGCTCTGGGCCCCTAAACTATACAACCTCCCATTCTTCGAAAAGATTCCATGACTCTGGATTCACATTTTCGAAAATGAAAGTGACGGAAATAAAGACCATTGTCGTCTTTTTGTTTTTGAATGCCCAATAGTCTTTCGAGAACCACCTCTGGATACAGCCAGACCCTATTCGCCTGATAAAGTCTGCAAAGTATGGATTGTAAACTGATGACATACTATAATCATTGTGATGATGAAGCTTCCGCATCTGCGCAAAAGACGAACCGGAAGACGATAATGCGCCAACTGTTGTCGTGTTGTCGTTCTGTCGCCCCCGCCAATGCGACATTGCGCCAATACGACAACAGGCATTGTCGTGATGTCGCCTTTCAAAAATGCACCATTGCGACAACACGACAACTGTTATCGTAATGGCGCCCCCGCCAATGCGACAATGCGACAATACGACAACTAGGGCGCCATTGCGTCAACTGTACCGTTGTCGTGTTGTCGTGATGTCGTGTTGTCGCCTTTTAAAAATGCGCCAACACGACAACACGATAACGGTAGCTTTGCAGTATTGTTGCAATGGCGCATTTTAGTCTCCTCTGTCGGCCATTGGCGCCCTGTATAGTAAGCTTAAGTTTTCTCCGATTCAGAGGGCGACAATACGCCATTACGATGGCCGCATCCGTCTTCCATAGATAGCAGCATGAATGTATTTTTTTGTGGCATGATGCAGTTTTCAACAGCCCATTCTTCTGTTTGGGTTGTATATGCGTATAATTCTGCTTGACCGGTAGCTGCATGCCAATTTTTAGCCCTTCTCTTTCTCCTCCTTTCGTTATTGAGTTGACTGCGAAACAGCGTCACGGTAGGCGAGGCAGGGACGGCGGAAGAGTGGGGAGCGGAGGGCAATGCGCCCACCCCCCTCCCCAATATTTCAGCGAGAAAAAAAAAACAAAACAAAACAAAAACGAACAAACATGACCCCCCCAAAAAAAACAAGGCAGCGGAAAAACCGCTAGAGTAAAGCAAAAGCCAAAAATAAACCTATACGGTATTATATCTATATATTGAATGCAGATTTTACTTTCCAATAAGCATCATCCTTGCTCATTCACATTCAAAATCTGGCTCTGTGTTCGGCTTCCCAACAACTATAAAATATCTGTGTTCTTGACATGGTCAAAGCTTAATATACCTTTCGATTGAAATTATTCCTACGAAGTAGGCTACAGATTGCAAATTGTCCGGTAATGAGTCAGTCAGTCAGTCAGTCCATCCGAATACTTTCGTCGGCAAAATAAGGAGAACCGTTGACATTAGAACCTTGATTTTCGGCATGAAGGTGCATTAGGGGACTGTTACCAACACGTTCTGAGCTGACCTACTTTTGATGAAAATTTCTGGTGATTTTTGATGAAAATCACTGCTGATTCTGACTTGGGCAGTGCCCATCTTAATATAGGCAGGATTTCAACTGGGGGTGGAGATTTCCAAGAACTCAGTTCGCGTCGGAGTCCTAATGCCTACCCTACTTCGTAGGTCCTGTGACGTTCATGTATATAGTTAATATTTAAATTATATATACACCGGTACATCCGAAAATCATCATTTGTTTGACGGCGAATATTTAAAATAAAACTTGTGAGAAACACCAAAACAGGCACAACAAATAGAGCTTTACTTCCTCGTTGAATGTTGAATAATGGCGTCCAAATCAGCCTCGTTTTTTCACGAACATGCGCAATGACTTTTCATCGCATAGCTCCATCGCATAGCCCCATCGCATAGCCCCATCGCATAGCTCCATCGCATAGCTCCATCGCATAGCTCCATCGCATAGCCCCATCGCATAGCTCCATCGCATAGCTCCATCGCTCCATCGCATAGCTCCATCGCGCATCGCATAGCTCCATCGCATAGCCTCATCGCGCATCGCATAGCGCGACTTTATCGCATAGCTCCATCGCTCCATCGCATAGCTCCATCGCGCATCGCATAGCTCCATCGCATAGCCTCATCGCGCATCGCATAGCGCGACTTTTTATCGCATAGCTCCATCGCTCCATCGCATAGCTCCATCGCGCATCGCATAGCTCCATCGTTCCATCGCATAGCTCCATCGCTCCATCGCGTTAAATTAGAAATGAAAGACGCGATGGCCCCTCTCGGCCATCATACTTTTCAGTAAAAGACGTGATCGGGACATCATCAGTGCCTCCAGCTTGTATATTTCTAGTCTTTATAGTGAAAGATATAGTGTGGTAACTTTCACCTCATTGGGGGTAGTGAAAAATACTTAACCCTATCTGGCCTGCGCGATTTGGGGTGTACAGCAGCTGAGGCTAGAGAGCTGAAACTTACCACACTACATCTTTGAGTCAAGCTAAGAAAATGTGAAAAATCCAAGATGGCCGCCCTTATGAAGTCACAGTGACGTCATTTTCAAAAAGAGCATTTTTAGACGATTTTTCGGTCAAAATTTTCGATTTTTTAAAATTTGTTTTTGTTTTTTCTTCGCAGCAACTCCATGATAAATTAGTAAATAATAATCTGATATGAAATAAAATATGTTTTACCCACTTTTACATGTAAAAAAGCAAAAGAATTGAAGAAATCGGACGAAAACATCACTTTTCTGGTACTCCACATGGCCGCCATTTTGAATTTAACCATGATCCTCTCCCCGGGGGGGGGGTCATGTAAATAGGATTAAAATCACCCCAATATCATAATTGCATTGTTTTGTCGTTTCGGAGATAGGAGCAAAAACCCAACTTTGGGGCGGGTGTCCAGGCCAGGTAGGGTTAAGGGGTAGCAGCTCAGGTGGCAACGAAGAAATTGGATTCAAATTTTCCCAGATCTTGTAAGGTTAGGGTTAACGGCCCCTAGTAGTATTTATTTTATTTTTGTGTTTACAGCATCCTTAGGTCCTGCTGCTATGTTGATCACTGTTAACTTCGTGGGATGTGACCCGTACATTGTTATAATGGTCATCAGTATCTCTGTCTCTCTACAAAATGCAGAAGTCGGCGCCGCTAATCCAAACATGATTGATGTTGCACCCAGCCTTGCTGGTAAGTAAATGTAGCTAGTATATAAAATATAGCTACGTTATTTCAGGGAAATGACTATATGTATATAATTATGGCACATATGCTCACATTTATTTTTGACGGCATGATCTCTTACGTGTAATTACATGTATGTTAAATAACGTGCTCGCGTGCATAAAAAAATCACACAAATTGGTAAATTTGAGCGCAACCTTGGCTTATGCCCATGGGCTGGTTTCGAAATGGGGGGTTCGAATACCGTGGAGGCGAAAGTCGCAATGCGAGCGCTGAAGTTCGCAAAGTCCTACTAGGGACCGAGGGCCTCCCACCTCTCCCCCGGATGTTTTTTTTTTAATCTAGACGTGAAATAGCGCGTTCCGGTCTGTTTTGACAGCATATGTCCAACTTTTGAGAACTATATTTGTTAGACTGAAGTGAAAACGTAGAAATGTTTTTGAAGTAGAAGCTATACTTTCCTGCTACAGGGTCAATCTTGGGATTTTTAAATATAATTTAGGAAAAAGTGGTCTGGTGCATTTTGACGGTATGCTTCTGACTGGGAAAACTTGTGTAGGTTGATGTAAGCATATAAAGTGGAACTCATTTTCTTCCAGCATTGTGTCCTTGAGTAGTTGGAAGCCGAGAAATCTTTTATGATTGAGGGTGAAGGTGATGACGTCACGTGGCGTGACGTGGCGATGACGTCACGGATGAAGTCACTGTCGGGTCAAAGGTCACTTCCGGTCAGCCCTTGAAGCACTCGTGGAGTAGCGTCCCACCGAATTGGCGTGTAGTTAATGTAGGGCTATGACGCGCATGCTCAGGGAGGGAATTTGAGAAAAGGGCAATTAGGGTGGACGTTTTGGGGTCGAGATGGGCACATAGCGGATCCACGGGGTCGGAGAGGACATCCACGTGAAGTGCTCTTTGAGGCCAATCAAGTAATGGGTGGATGCATTTAAAACTAGGAGCCCTCCGGCTTAGGGCAGCATGGCTTGTACCATGTCTGTTTGACACAGGAGGTAGATTAAAGTACCAAAACAGATTGGGCTCCCTGAGGATCCATTGTGATCAGTATCTGTAGAGCCTGATTTTCAAAATTCGAGATTCAAAATTTTTTGTAGTTTTGGTTTAGGGTATGTTTGTTTGGGTCATCGTCGCCGTGTGACCAATAAGGTTAGGTGCGACGTTAAACTTAAAACAACCGCCCCAAATTAAAACTAGGATTTGTCATGAACAAATAAAATCTGGAAAACACAGACTCCAGATGGGCTAATATCGGTCTCCAGCGTATCGTGGACTGCCGAGAGGTGCAGGTTGTGATAGCGAAGTGCATGCAAAATTAGGATTTTTTCGGGAAATAAAAGGCGAAAAACAGACTTCACACGTGTAGGGTCGTAGAAATGGGAATTTTGTTGTTGTTGAGATCGTGTAGTCTCTCAATTTCGGAAAAAACAAATCTAGGGAAATAATCCAGTTTCCCCTTAGTAGTAGACAAAGCATAAACCCAGTATATTTGCTTGTGACCTTTGTGGGGAGTTTTACAGTAACGCCCTATCTTAACGCCTCAACGCCCTATCTTAACGCCTTTACGCCTCATCCTAACGCCTTAACGTCGCAGTATAACAGCTTTTCTACCTTTTGCGAGAGATTTTACCATGCTATTATATAATCTAACTCGTCGACAAGGTAAATGTATAAATCCATTCGCTCCAAGGAACATGTTGAGACTTGGTGGTCCCCGATGACGTCATCCTTTAACGCCGGGACATTGTACGGGGGTTTTCCCAGGAAAACAGTTTTGTAGGTTGGTTGGTGGTTGTTCGAAGTTTAACGTCGCACCTAACCTTATTGGTCTCACGAAGACGATGACCCAAACATACCCTAGTAAAACCCTAACCCAAACAAAAACCTAACAAAAACTAATAAAAAAACTGAATTTCTAATTTTGAAAATTAGGCTCTACAGTTTTGTAGGTCACCGCTCAATACATCAGGCTAATTTTTTCAGGGAATTTTCTGGGAAAATCCCTGTTCTATTTATAGATCTTGTCAGAGTCAGACAATTCTCGGTTTATTTGCACAGCAATACGTGCAGGAAGAGAAGAGCAATTCCCACACAACGCCATTACGCCTTTCTTAACTCCCTAACAGACGCAACGACGGCTGCTCCTGCCCAGTCAGAAGCCGCCATTTCATGTTACACCTATAATATATTCTCTCTTGCCCAGTAGTATATCGAGTTTGGAACGGCTGAAAAACGGCAGTTCTGCACTGGATTGGTGAAACGAATATATCTTCTAAACATTCCTTTGTATATCAGAAACCAGATGGTAAATTTCACTGGGTCCTATGCAGATTAGGAAAGAGATGGGCTTCTTTGAAATGTATTGCAGTGATTGTCGATTGCATAATTTATTTTTATCATTTTCACGAAGATTTGATATGGCTTACAAGATACATGTAGTGAGTGCGTTTTCATCTATTTGTTATCTGATTATACATGCATGTGTAAACTACGAACTAAAAACTACTATGCTTTGATACCCCGATTTTATACCGAATTATTTTTTCACAGGAAACTTGTTATTGAACGTTTTTTAATAAGTACGGTTTAAGAATAAATTTGGAGATGAGCCTAAGTGACGTCACACGATGATGGCTTCAAAATACACGAGGTTGTCCATTGATGCCAATCAAAATAATACCTCATTTCGAGAGATTGGGCGATAACTAAGTTAATTAGGCCTGATTGACTACCTCCACCCCGTTCCCGGATTACAGATGAAAAAACGAAAACTGAACTCTTCAAGGTTACACTGACACATGCAGTGTTTCCCATTATTCTGCTCAATGGGTTCGAGCAACTTGGTATCTCTGGATCTGTGACATTAAAGACCGAGTCTTCAAATGACCTTAATTATGGCCATAATAATGACATAGCGATCTAATTCCGTCAAAATCATACGTGTACACGACCTTGGTGGGCTAGAATAACGGAACCACACTTTGTTTTTTATACTAGGCTCCGAAGTGTAAGTAGAGGACTAATTAAAATGGGCAGAATTTAGAACACTTTAATTCTTCTTCTTTCACAGGGGTGACTAAGTCCGTGGCTAACACCTGGGCTAATCTCACCGGTATCGCTGCTCCCTATATAACCGGCTTGATCATCAGTAAAGGGGTAATGTTATAGCTTTGTTATCTTCATACATGTTCCTATATTTTAACCCTACCAGGCCTGGGGGAGGCATTATGACCTGCCCTACCAAACTTTCTATCAGAAACGACGAAACATTGAGGGTTAACACTCCGTAACTTTGTTAATCATACTGAGGTCATTTGCGAAATACTGTTTTCATAGGCGTGTTCAATGATTATTTTACGCACGGTTAGTGTTGGAAAGCCCGCGCCCTAAAGTTTATAAACTTTCCCGCACTAACCGTGCGTAAAATAACCATTGAGCATGCCTACGAAAACATTATTTCTATTTTATTGCACCACCCAAATTGATTATCAATAAAGATTATAATGAAAAATTGAAAACATATTTTAAACTTTGATAATTTTTCTCCTCTTTCTTGAAAAAAACTCGTCCACTGAAGCTCACGTCTCGGTTGGCATCGTGACTAGTCAGTGGACAAGTTTATGTGGTCTCTCAAATGGGGACTGATATACTGGCAGCTCTGTGGAAATTACGTGGATATATGTCTATTTGTATCGCTTTGTTTATCAATTTCACGAGGGAAACAACAGTTAAACTCGAGAAAGAAATTTCATGTAATTTATTTGTTTGTTTTATTCGATTGTTACTTATGAAAGCAGACGTCTCTTTCCTCGTCCGATTTGTGAAATGGAATCTCCCAATGAACAACTGCACTTGGCCGGTGTTGATTTCACATAACCGTGCTAAAACGTGTAATAAATGCACGGTTAGCCCGATGTCATTGAAACAAGTGTTACAGAATTAGATCTTATTTCCATATCCCACGGTGAATTAAAATCAAAGGCGCCCATGTGGGATACAAGAAGTGATGTTTTCGTCATTTTTCTTCAAAGTTTCTGCTTTTTTGTGACGAATTTTTTTTATTTTATTTCATATCAGATTACGTATTTACAAATATATCATGTAGTTTTTTGAGAACAAATCACATGAATAAAAAAACGAAAATCAACCAAATGCTATATTTGAAATGACGTCACCGTGACCTCATCAGAGTGGCCGCATTGGATTTTCTTTAACATTTTCTGGTAGAACTTAAGCCAAGGGTGTTATATGGTGCATCAATTTTCAGCCCCCTATATCAATGGGTAAGTAAAATATTTGGAGAGGGGGAGAGATGGGCGCCCAGGCCAGGTAGGGTTAAGACGTCTGTGGTGCAGGGTCCGCCGTCTCACGAATCAAATAAATCAACTGGATTATCACACGTGATGTAGCTACAAAGAACTCAGCTCACGACTCATAACAGCGCCCCCTCTGAATACAGACTGGTTTGCATACGCTATTTCTTATGACATTAGTGGCTGTTAACCGTTCATGTTGGAATATGTAGTTGAAAAGTCGAGACCATTAACCCTACCATGCCTGGTGGCGGGAGGAGGGGGCAAAATGCCCCTCACCCCCTATCAAACTTTCTGCGCTATCTCCGGAACGACAAAAAATTGAGAGATTACACTCCGTGACTTTATAGTTTATCATGGAGTCATTTTGAGCCTATTTGGATACCCCCCCCCCCCCTCCACTCCTCCCCACGTGCAGAAGATCATGGGTAAATTCAAGATGGCGGTCACGTTCGGTACCAGAAAAGTGATATTTTCATAATTTTCCTTCAAATTTTTTGCTTTTCCGCGATGAAAGTGGGGAAACATCATTCTATTTCACATCACATTAATATTTAATAATTCATCATGCAGTTTTTGCCGAGAAATTACATAAAAAAATATCGAAAGATATGACAAAAAAATCGACCAAAAATGCCGTTTTTGAAAATGACGTCACTGTGACATAATCAACGAGACCATGTTAGATGTTTTTCACGTTTTCCGGTAGAGCTTGAACTTGGTAAGTTTCATCCCCTAGATCAAGGGGTAGGACAAATGATTAGGGAGAGGGACATCCCCCGACCTGGAAAGGTCGCAAAAAACCCAGGCCAGACAGGGTTAAAGAGAACACTGAGTGAAATCGCGTGCAAAGTGCCTCCTCCCCGCTCCCTTTTCACAGAACGACATAGAACGGTTAACTATAGAAGCTGGGGAAAGCCAATCGCTCTATCGGCCCGTCGCATCTCGTGACATGGATCGATTGTGTAATAATGTACATGCAACGGAGGGATGGGCTGAGAGATCGGGTGATCCAGAAGGCGTAATGCCGTTTCCATTGTGTTTTTCTTGTTTCAGGAGACAAAAAGTGCGTGGTCGATGGTGTTCTACATCGCAGCAGGTATTTTTATACTGGGTTGGATAATATACTCTATGTTTGCCTCCGGAGAAGAACAACCTTGGTCAAGAGGAATCATCGAAATTGAAGTGGAAAATGAAAGTGAAAGTGAAAATGCTCCTCTTTTAAAGGGGCATAATAATACAAATGCTATTTTCCCAGCTGTATCAAATAGAAATGTGCCAATTCAGTAGCCCGGTTTGTATATTCAGTCATGGTATTTAAAGTGACCATTTGTACCAGGACTTGGGACATTGACATTTTTATGCAGGAATATCATGTGCACGCTATAATATATTATTAACGTCTGCCATGACAGAAAAAAAGCATAATGGGTACTTCTATATGTTTCATCCTGTCATACTGTACTGTGTTCAATACAAAACTTCTCGAGACATATCACTTCTGGAATATAGTGCGCAGTGCAATATAGTTCTTCTAGTCAAGTAGCCAAACACCGAAAAATGGACGTGTTCGTAAAGTTGCTTATAAAAACGATTTTTGCTTGCTGCAAATGACGAGTGTCACCATGACACCCTTGCGCTATTTGTTCCAGGCCATGTTCAATGTAGCTTGATCAGGCCAAAATAAAGTCACAATTTATATGCATGAAAATGAAATACTGCATCATGCTTGGTCATTTTTGGCTATTTAACCGTACCAGACTTTCTATCCTATTTCAAAAACGACACAAAATTGAGAGCTAACACTCCCCTGACGTAACGTATCATACTGCTTGTTTTGAGCCTATTTGCACAATCGCCTGAGCAGAGGATCATGAGTAAATTCAAAATGGCGTCCATGTGAAGTATCAGAAAAGTGAAATATTCGTAGTTTTCCTCATTTCTATTTTTTTTTTTTGCCGATAAAACCGAAAAAAACTATCTCATCTTACATCAGATTATTACTCACTAATTTACCGTGTAGATGTTGCAAAGAAATTGCTCAAATAAAAAATTCAAACTAGAGCCTGTAGGCTTTTTTATATATCGATGTCTGGGAATCATAAAAACGATTGGTATTTGTCAAGCCTGTGATCATCAGCATACATCTGAACTTCAACACGGTTTTTGGGCAAAACCTAAATAATCAAGTATTGTCTTTTTATCAAAATACTAACAGAAGCAAATGAACTACAATTCTGCACGTTACATTTAGACTCTGCAATGCATTGGCTACCCAGCCTCCCTTCTTATAACATTTGACATTGTTCGCAAAAAGATTGGCAAGTTTGAAATTTGAATAGCAATCTTGATCCTCCATCCAGGTCTGTGTACTCCTTATTGGTACATAACAACTACTACTGAAACGGTCCGTTGAAAATCCCAGCAACGGACGGATGCATGCTTCGCCTTGTTAATAGAAAAGTCAAGCTTACAAGGGAAATATGCTGTAGAATGATCTCTTGGTTGTCCCCGAGGGAATGAAACGTGGGCGTCTCTCCAGTTTTACTTACATCTTTGTTCAAAGGGGATGAAATATATGACTGCTGACCTGGCTTTTATTTTGCTCAATCCTAAATCACTTAAGTGTGAATTGCCATTATGACTTGTTTAATGACCTTACATTCTTTTCTCAGCAAACAAGTAACAAACAACATAACATCCTTGAAGGGAACATGTTCAAAATTGGTAACTTTGTGAGAGATTATGTAAATTATTCCTCATAGACTTTGGTTACCAGGGTCTTAGATTAGGCCAAAATTAATCAAAAGGGGGCTTCAATATATGCCTGTACATCTGGAATTACAGGGGTCCAAATTTCAAGGTTGTTTAATAATGGCCTTGGTCCCGATTAGTAGATACATGTAGCAATGCAGAGATATTGTGCTTACAAGAATGTAACATTTGAGACATATTATTCCTACTAAGTTTCAATGATAAACTAAAAGGAGCTCTTGGTAATTAGCTGACCTTGAAACAAGAGCTCCCATGCCCACACTGAATCCGACAAATGTCAAATACAAGAAAATATTAATTTTCCTTCATATAGATTGCTTTAAGTTGGGAATATTTTTCACGTATGAAGAAATGTGTGAAGAACGTGAAGTAAACCTTTGTTCTCGAGTTAATAAACGGATATAAAGTTCATAAATGACCCCTTTCCCAGTTAAATTAGTAAATGCATGCTTTCTATTTCTAGACATGTATCAAACAGGGGAGACAACTCCATGGCCTCCCACCTGCTACTTCAAAACTTATTGACACCCCTGCAAAAAAATTGAATTTAGAATTTTGAAAATTAGGCTCTACAGACACTGGTGAGTCAGAGAGCCTAATTTGTTTGGCAATTTAATTTACCTCATGTTCCAGACAAACATGGTATGATACAAACCATGCCGCCCTAAGCTGGGGGGCTGGAATTTCAGTTGAGGCTGGCCACCTAACAGTTTTGCGGGCTCCAGGGAGTTAAACTGACTGTTTCTTTACTCTATGAACCATGTATACTTCCCCATAATACATATTTGTTAATATTGACAAGCTGAGGCAATTCCTACTTTGCTATGGGGTGCCTTTTAATTCAAGAGAGGCTTTGTCATACCTAGAGTGCAGAGAGTGAATATGGCTCGCGAATAAAGATCTCTGGCTACAGCCTTGGCATATGATTGGAAATGTTTACAAATATATTCCTTGCCGTCATGTTTGTTTGACTACACAAGACAACTTTTTTTCATCAGGATTCACATTCAAAATTCTTTTTCGAAGAGGGCTGGTTACAGGATTCGGATACATGTATGACACTTGATCAAGCTGTTGGTAATTAACTCTTTACCATTTTATGGATTAATGACAAAGGAATTATGTCCAATACTATTCTGAGCACGTATGTTAAGTTTATTTCATCAGTCAAGGTACCTATTTCCTATTAAAAACCTGTGCATCCATATTCATTCTTATGATGAAAGCCTGTATATTAGATTGCTAGATGTCCATTCAGGTCTGACCCCCAAAACTGGGTCAGCAAAACAACTGGCCTACATGTAGAAAGCTCCCCACCCTCCCCTACTTTGCTGTACATGGAAACCACTGGCTTGGCTGTGAGGGTCTCAAGGAGGGGGAACACTCCAATTCATTTGATAAAATTCCCTTCTGAACAAAGTGAAAACAAATGAATTACATGTAATTGAAAATGCAGCATACAACACAGGAAGGAAGCAATCAGAGATTGCTCAATTGTATGCCCCCCTTCCGCTTTAATCCGAGACTGCCCCGCCATTGTTCTGTTCTTTATTGGTTGGTGAAGGCCTAATTTGGATATTATAAAAATTCTGTTTCAGTCACTTTTTTTGTCATGCATCGCATAATACGTATTCCAAGTATCAACCAACAAGTGATAATACGATGTTTCGATGCAAGATGGTCGCCAGGGCTTTCGCCAAATCCGAAAATGTGACCTGGTTATGAGACCGACATTCCTTGGGAGTATATTGTGGTGAAATTATGAAGCGATCAGTGAACTTTGAATTTTGCACCCAATTAACTCTTTTTGGGGCAATTTCATACTTCACGACCTATGTTGTCTGCTTTGGAATGTAGAATAACATAAAATATAGCCATTTTCGTGGTCCGAATCAGTTATGGACTGAGATCCAGCCTGGACAAATAAATATATCCCATTCACTCAGGTTTGATAAACAAAGGGCAATACCTCTTGAAAATATAACGGAAAGCAGAGAAACTTCACGCTGCACACCTATGGGTCACTGACCACATATTCATACAATATTAACCGAGATCCAGCCCTACAAGTCTCAATTCACAAAGATTTGAAGACAAAAGGGCCATAACTCTTGACAATTTATGCGAAATGTGAAGAAACTTCACGCTGCACAACTACAGGGCACTGACCACATATCCTGCAAATTTCATAATTGTCCATACAATATTAACCGAGATCCAGCACGGACAAGTCCCAATTCACAAAAATTTGAAGAAAAAAGGGCCATAACTCTTGAAAATATATGCGAAACACAGAGAAACTTCACGCTGCACACCTATGGGTCACTGGCCACATATTCATACTTGTTCATACAATATTAACCGAGATCCAGCCCTACAAGTCTCAATTCACAAAGATTTGAAGACAAAAGGGCCATAACTCTTGACAATTTATGCGAAATGTGAAGAAACTTCACGCTGCACAACTACAGGGCACTGACCACATATCCTGCAAATTTCATAATTGTCCATACAATATTAACCGAGATCCAGCACGGACAAGTCCCAATTCACAAAAATTTGAAGACAAAAGGGCCATAACTCTTGACAATTTATGCGAAATGTGAAGAAACTTCACGCTGCACAACTACAGGGCACTGACCACATATCCTGCAAATTTCTTAATTATCCATACAATATTAACCGAGATCCAGCCCGGACAAGTCCCAATTCACGGAGAATTCAGTAACAAAGGGCCATAACTCTTGAAAATATAAGCGAAACGTGGAGAAACATTACGCTGCACAACTGTGTGGCACTAACTGTGTGGCACTGACCACACATCATGCAAATTTCATACTTGTCCATACAATATTAACCAAGATCCAGTCTGGACAAGTCCCATTCACAGAGATTTCAGAAAAAGGGCCATAACTCTTGAAAATTATACCGGAACTCGGAAAAAACTCTACGCTGCACATCTACGAGGCACTGGCCACATTCCATGCAAGTTTCAATCCTGTCCATCAAATATTAACCAAGATATTGCACGGACAAGAAATTCGGACGGACAGACGTACAAAGCAATCGCTATATGCCCCCCCCCCCTCTAGTTAGAGGGGGGGGGGGCATAATAAATATACATTAATATTGACCAAACAAGCCAATTTCATGTCAAAAGATAGTGCCACGGCAGTGTAGCTCATCTGGCAGTAACTGGAGAAAGTAGCTGTAAGAAATTTTTACTAAAGAACTGCAATAGATGAGCTTCTAACTTGTGATGTCCCCCCTGAACACACCCATGCAGTAATTCGTGAGATTTCATGATAACAAAGTTTCATGGGAAACTCAAGATGCGGCCATATTGGATTTTCAAAATGGACCAAAAAAGGTATCTTGCACAACTGGACCACAAGGTGAACCTGTGTACCCGATTTGACAAAGATCCATGCAGTAATTTCCTGAGAATTCATGATAACAAAATTCCATGGGGAAATTCAAGATGGCCGCCGGGTGGCCATATTGGATTTTTGAATCGGACCAGAAAAGGTATCTTGCACAACTAGACCCCAAGGTAAACATGTGTATCAAATTTGAGAAAGATCAATGCAGCAGTTCCTGAGAAATCACGATAACAAATTTTCATGGAAAAATCCAAGATGGCCACCTGGTGGCCATATTGGATTTCCGAATCAGATCACAAAAGGTATCTTCCACAAATAGACCCCAAGGGGAACCTGTGTACCAAATTTGAGAAAGATCCATCCAGTACTTCCTGAGAAATCACAATAACAATGTTTCATAGGGAAATCCAAGATGGCTGCCTGGTGGCCATATTGGATTTTCGAATCAGAGCAGAGAAGGTATCTTGCACAACTAGACCTCAAGGGGAACCTGTGTGCCAAATTTGAGAAAGATCCATGCAGTAGTTCCTGTGAAATCACGATAAAGTTTCATGGGGAAATCCAAGATGGCCGCCTGGTGGCCATATTGGATATTCAAATTGGACTAAAGTACACATGTTGTACATCTAGACCCAAAGGGGAACCGGGGTACCAACTTTGAAAAAAGATCCATGAAGTAGTTACCAAAAAATAACGATGACAATATTTCACTGGCAAATTCAAGCCATGGCAGCCATATTTAAAATCATATCGACACGGCATGAACAAATTCTGGGGAACATGCATGCCAAGTTTCAGCTTAATCAGCCAAGCGGTTTCAGAGACGGACGACGGACAATCAGGCCATGACATTCTTCGGCCCAGATGAGCTAAAAATTGGTGACAAACACAGACAAAAAATCATCCAGCATTTTCCTCTTATAGTCCCTGGTTTTAGCAGACGACAGTCTCTGGTCTAGCAGATGACATACTTTGAACTAGAAACTAGCAAAGCCTCAAAAACAACAACTGAGCACTTAAAAAGCATCAAGGCACATCTACTATATTCAGCTTACGTAAAAGAACATATAAATAATTCAAAAGATAAAAAAACAAGGTTATCAGCAAGAAAAAGCTTCAGAACTATTTCTTTCAGCGTAAGAACTTTGTTTTGTGCATGAGTAAACCGGGCGCATCCTGTTCCAAGAGTTACAGCCCTCCTATATATATCTGGCTGATCCTATCGGGTCATCTGATGACCCTAACGGGTCTACATCGATATATAAAAATCTGACTGAAAGATGATACCTCTGGACCTAAAAAATTTGCATATCGTGGCGTGATGTGGTGATGATGTCACAGAGGTCAAGTTCACTATAGTTCCAGCAAAAGGTTCAAGATTCAGGTGACCGGAAGTGACCCCCGGGGATGTATTCCTCCATGGTATTCATCCGCGGTGAGGCGATTGGGTCTGGTGGTGATGCGGTCACTTCTGAGGAGAAGCCGCCGCGGACAGAAAATAGTCCCAAGTCAACGACACTTGAAATACGCGGGGGTTGCCTGAATAGCCGGGAATGGGTGGCTGATTGATAGGAGTGGTCGATTGATAATTTTATTTACAGTCGGACAGGATTGAAACATGAGCCGGTGACTAAGCCTCACGCATGGTATTATGTAGGTTTCTCGAAAAGAAAATATCCTTCGGTGTCGACTTGGAAATGGATGTTGCAACTTGAAAAGGCACTTGTGTGATATTTTTTATCAGAAAATTCACAATGTATTGCGATCACTGTGACGAAACTGTTACACATTCTTTGTTTCATCATCCATAATTTACAACTCAAAAGAGCCGATCTATTAAATAATCTTTCGACCGTCTGCAATCTAAATCTGACAACAGCCAGAACACTTTTATTAGGTCATCTCGACAAAGAGGAAGCACATATCAGTTCAAAAATATCTTGGGAACTATATTCATAAACACTAAACAATTACAATGATTATTTTAAATACCTTCAAAATTGAGCAACCATAGCACATTCTAACAACGGGACATCCTGAGCTTCTCTATTACAAGGCCCGTTCAAACTAACACATAAATGGAAGACAATAATTAAAAAAATATATTATTATTGATGCATTATCATTGTTTATTTTTCAAAAACCTACTGGCCTCCTCTCGTAAATTTTTTTTATTGGAATGTTTTCTGTAAATTACCCGATGTATTTCATTGTATGTGGGAGGCGTGTTATAAGCTGGTCTTACTGCGCTCTTACCACTTTAGTGCGAAATAAAATATATTTTTTAAATGCAGCAAAGAAAAAAATGTCCGTAATCGAGGAGTGTTTACAACTCACTCGCTCAATGGAGTATCAATGGCTACTCAGCAAAACAATGGATTGGCACTTACAGCCAATCCCATTAAGCCGGTATGATGTCCATTGAAATGTGTTCTTTGGTGGTGTTCAGGAGTGGTTGGATTATAAGATTACGTCAACCTTTTGCAGGACATGTCCAAACATTCAGAAATATAAGAAAAAGAGATTCAATAAAGAAAAAGCAAAAATAAATTGCAAGTAATAAGATTATTCAATGTTCTATTTTTGTTATTTATTGATTCTAAAATATTGCGCTTATAAAGAAGATCTTGAATGAACTAAGAAATGTACCGAGACATTTAAATAAATCAGAGTGATGGACCGCGAAATCCGTATGGGAAGCAGCCCTTTAAACTACAATTTCAATCAATAGTCAATTATAGGGCATAGCACATATGTAAATTTCACGGAAATGTTAAATTTGTCTGTAAAATTTGATTTTTGCTTGTGGACGAGTTGACTCAAGGTTGGGGACGAATTGACTCAAGTTGGGGACGAGTTGGTTTGGGGACGAAATGACCTGCACCCGTGTTTATCCCTTTTTGTAAAAGATTTCAGACAAAGAACAAACACATGACATTATAATATACACGTAGGCACCTTTATTTGGCATACATTTGCAAAGGCGTCCAGGGAGAAAAATAGAAAGCAATCAATCACCCATGTTTTGAGAAAATAGTTACAAGTAGCTTTAATACCGGCAACATTGTTTGGTACACGCAGGTCAAAGATATTTTAAAAAAAGCCCTCTACAATCTCATACGTACAGTGACATGCTGAAGAACATAGAAGACGGGGTTGTCCGTCATGAAACCGGGAAGATATTTTACCAGTCTAAGCATACGGTGATCTATCTTTGACTCAAACATATATTAGATATACATGATACATGTAGACATAAAAAAAAAATTGTGTGAATTATTGAAAGATCTGGTTCAGACATATGTAAGTTCTTCGAATGACACGGACACGACGGATATCGGCAGAGTTACCATCAGTTCATCATCTTTTTCATCATATTCAAGTGATTTTTCTGTGGAAAGTTGACATGGCTTCGTTCATTCACTTCGTTCACTAATAAAGGAATGAACGATGTCAACTTGGCTAGGAATAGGCAGACCAACATGAGGGTCACAAATGTATTCACAATCTTTATAACTTACCGACACTCCCCGATTATATATAACTCGGGAGCATTGATTGTATGCAATATAGTCAGCCCAATCGCCAGATACAGAAATAGCCGAACTTGAGATTGGGTATATTACATGTGTTACATGTATGAACAGACCGGCTCTGTATACAGTATGGAGTACGACATTTCTTCTTAAGGTTACAAGAAGAAATTGTGGCACCATAATACAGGGTAGATGTATGGCCTGGTCTTTGGTGTAAACGTTGGGGTAAACAGATACAGTGACTCTATCTCCACTCCCCAACTGCAAGTGGATTAGTTCAGATGTGACCATGCATCATGTCATAATGCTATTGAATTTTCATGGTATGGGCGCTGAGAACACCAAATTCAATTAAAATACATAGGATCCTATATAGCAACACATACGATTTGGGAGCATTGATAGGATATTAATTTACTAAGATTGCTGAATAATCTTGCCACAGCAGAAGTATAATGAATACTGTAAAAATATGTACAGTAATAAAAAAATCCCCACTTTTGGACCTGAAAGGGGCCTTGTAACCTCAACCTCAAAATTTTGCATAAGGCTAGCTTCTTGAAAGATATTGTGCTACATGCAACACAATTTACTATATAAACAGATGTATGTGGTGTGAATTTAGAAAGCTATAATCTTCAAGAGATATCTTGTGCTAACAGCACATGTACTATAGATAAATTGTCCCTACATAAATAAGTCGAGGTGGATCATCTTTCAATTGCCAACTGCATATTTGTTATGCTTGGCTATCATATTTCAACACACAGATGTAGCACTGATGACGATTCTTTTGGAGGCGAAAACGATAAACTCTCAACATGACCAATGCATATGATGTTCACAGCTGATCAAGTGAATCACAAATTCCTATGACATGAAAAATTTTACTGCAATAATAATAGTGCACTATATTACATAGTAATGCATTGGAATCATTCAAGAATATAACTCAAGTTTATAAAGAGCCAAAATGGTGCATGTTTTTGGTTATACTATATACATATAGACAATATACATGTATCAGTAATAAATGATTAGCAGCATGTGGTCGAATGTATCACACCAATTGTGAGCGGAAGACGCCGCATATATCAGGATAGGGCAATCCAGTTCTCTAAAATGGAGGTAAAAAGGGTTGTTTTTGCTCAATAACATTTGATTCCTAATTAACCAATGCTTCAAAACTTCAGACGCATCAATTTATCTATTGTTCCATGTCAATTTGCCATTTGAAGAACCAATCAATGTTTCAACAGCGCAACAGATGTTTGTCCTATTATTATGCAAATTAGATTGATGACAATTTATATTTTTACCACCATTTGATGCGGATACATATATCTGTGTGCGCCTCAAGAGGATTTTGCTGAATTCATTATGTGAACTGATTTATTGAGCAAAAATGACCTTATTTTACCTCCATTTTAGAGAGCGGGATTGCCCTAACCTATATAGGCCTACATGTTACGGTAAACCCTTTATTAATTCAATCCCCCTATCAAAATATAATCACCCCCATTTTTATTATTTTTCTAATAAAATTTGATCACTCTCTAAAATCAATGAAATAACGAAGAAAAAATGGATTATCTGCATGATTTTGGAACACTTTGTAAACTTCTTCGATCTAATAAATTTGACAAAACCCCAGATTTTATGGCAGGAAATTTCACTTCCTGTGATTGAATTATCAAAGGGATTACCGTAGCTTCATACATGAAAATTTACACTTGAATACAATTTGGTATATACTGTATCATAAGTGAATAAGGTATGACACACCATATAGTGATCTCCACAGCACAGTCCTCGACATTACCCACGGCCACCCCATCTATCCATAGCAGTTCAACCCTCAAAACTAGAGGTTCCGCTTTGACCATTGAGTTGCCGCTCCGGCATGAAACCTATGCTGGTTGTTTTTGGGGGCAAAAACATCCCTTACCGAATTGCAGCATATTTCCAGCATAGTTACAGTATGTTCGCAGCATGGAATAGCAGCATGGTCCCAGCATCCTGCCAGTACATGCTGCATCCATGCTGGAGAATTTCCCATTGAATATAACCTGGCTGCAGCATGGTTCCAGCATGTTTCAATTATTTAAATTATGCTGCATCCATGCTGGAATATAGCAGCATGATCACAGTATGACAGCCTCAATTTGCCCAAGGTCATGCTGCACTGCAGCATGGTAGTTACAGCCTGCACATGACCATGCTGCACCCATGCTGCATTTTTGCAGTATGGTCCCAGTATGACAGGTACAGGCTGTGCAGAGCCATGCTGCATCCATGCTGCAATTCTCCCTGTATGGCTGCAGTATGGTATTGACAATGTATATTGCTATCATACTGCAGCCATGCTGCAAATGTGCAGTATGGTTCCAGCATGATAGTTACAGGCTGTGCCGGGCCATGCTGCATCCATGCTGCAATTCTCCCAGCATGTTTCCAGCATGGTGTTGAGAATGTACATTGCCATCATACTGCATCCATGCTGCACATGTGCAGTATGGTTCCAGCATGATAGTTACAGGCTGTGCCGGGCCATGCTGCATCCATGCTGCAATTCTCCCAGCATGGTATTGAGAATGTACATTGCCATCATACTGCATCCATGCTGCACATGTGCAGTATGGTTCCAGCATGATAGTTACAGGCTGTGCCGGGCCATGCTGCATCCATGCTGGAATTCTGCAGCATGGTTCCAGCATGGTAGCTAAAGCCTGGCAGGGAGCATGCTGCATCCATGCTGGGATTTCACAGCATGGTTCCAGTATGGTAGCTATAGCCCATACAGAGGCATGCATGCTGCAGCCATGCTGGGATTTTGCAGCATGGTGCCAGCATGGTAACTATAACCTACAAACATGGGATACTTGTACAATGTTATAGCTCCACTGCATGGACACAGGTGGTGGAAGCCATTGAATTTGTTGTCTGCACAAATAGTAAAGCTAACTTTAGTTTTCTGGCATATTTTGTAAATATGTTGGGTTGTAATATATTTTTTCCTATCCATGTGCTTGATACCATGTTTCACATATCCAGATATCAATAAATACTTCAAGATGGACCATTGAAACAAAGGGATTTATATTCCAGACAAATATGAAGTTTATGTACATGCAGGGAACTGTAACTGCACTCACCTTCAAGTTTCCAAGTACATGTACTTCCATGGTTATACATAAGAATATAAAGATAATACAATGCAAATAGCTCTTGTCTATGTACTTTGGCACACCCTAGAATCTTGCAAGCCATGTTTTTCAGGCAACCGTGTTCGAAGTACTGGTTAGTAGTTATTCTGATTTGAATTCTGGCTCTAAACTTGTGAGCTGACCTGATTTCTGATTGGTAGAGAATAACCGGGGCAATAGTTCATTCATATCATGGGACGGCTACATGTACATGTAGGTCAGCCATACAGCAGCATGGTTGCAGCACATGCTGGCAATGCAGTATGACCATGAAGCATGGTCAGATTATGTCTGAGTGAATCCAGTGTAACACCAGCCTGCATTTGCAGCATGGTTGCAGTACATGCTGCGAGGCAGTATGGTGAAATTCTGTCAGAGTAAATCCAGCATGGTCACAGCATGGATACCCAGCATGGTTCCAGCATATACTGCAATGCAGTATGACTAGTATTTTATCAAAGTGATTCCAGCATGACTGCAGCATGGATACCCAGCATGGTTCCAGCATATACTGCAATGCAGTATGACTAGTATTTTATCAAAGTGATTCCAGCATGACTGCAGCATGGAAACCCAGCATGATTGCAGCATATGCTGCAAATCCAGCATGATCCCAGCATGAATGCAGCCCATGCTGCACTGCAGTCCATGCTGCAATTCCGTAAGGGATACGTCTCCCCCAACCTCCCACCTTGCCTTGAATGGGCACATAATTTAAGGGAAAGTGCTATAAAATTAATGTAGCAATAAGTATCTTAAACAAAGCTGCGTATCTAAAAATATTAATTACAAAGAAGCGATTTTCATTGTATATACATGTACAAGTAGATGAACGGCTGGACGGACATCGGACACAGATGAATGCATGCACACATACACTAAAACCTGATCAAATGCGGGGCTATCCCAATGAAGCTTCCATCCAAGTTTGGTGAAATTCCATCCAATAGTTCTCAAGGTATCTTGCAGACAAAGCCTGTATATACATGTACAAGCAGATGGACGGACGGACGGACACCGGACGAATGCAGGCACACAAACCAAAACCTAGTCAAATGAGGGGGCTATCCTAATGAAGCTTCCATCCAAGTTTTGTGAAATTCTGTTCAGTAGTTCTCCAGATATCTTGCAGACAAGCCCTGTATATACATGTACAAGTAGGCGGACGGACGGACACCGGACATGGATGAATGCACGCACACACACCAAAACTTAATCAAATGAGGGGGCTATCCCACTATAGCTTCTATCCAAGGGGAGTGAGATTCCGTCCAGTAGTTCTCAAGATATCTTGCAGACAAGGCCTGTACATACATGTACAAGTAGATGGATGGACAGACGGACACCGGACATGGATGAATGCACGCACATACACCAAAACCTAATCAAATGAGGGGGCTATCCCAATGAAGCTTCCATCTAAGTTTGGTGAAATTCTGTCCAGTAGTTCTCCAGATATCTTACAGACAAGCCCTGTATATACATGTACAAGTAGATGGACGGACGGACAGACACCGGACATGGACGAATGCACGCACACACACCAAAACATAATCAAATGAGGGGGGCTATCCCACTGAAGTTTCCATCCAAGTGTGGTGAAATTCCGTTCAGTAGTTCTCAAGATATCTTGCAGACAAGGCCTGTATATACATGTACAAGTAGATGGACGGACGGACGGACACGGATGAACGCATGCACACAAACCAAAACCTAGTCAAATGAGGGGGCTATCCCAATAAAGCTTTCATCCAAGTTTGGTGAAATTCCATCTAGTAGTTCTCCAGATATCTTGCAGACAAGCCCTGTATATACATGTATAAGTAGATGGACGGACGGACGGACACCGGACACGGATGAATGAACCCACATACACCAAAACCTAAGCAAATGAGGGGGCTATCCCAATGAAGCTTCCATCCAAGTTTGGTGAAATTCCATCCAGTAGTTCTCCAGATATCTTGCAGACAAGCCCTGTATATACATGTACAAGCAGATGGACGGACGGACGGACACCGGACATGGATGAATGCACGCACACACACCAAAATCTAATCAAATGAGGGGGCTATCCCACTAAAGCTTCCATCCAAGTGGGGTGAAATTCCGTCCAGTAGTTCTCAAGATATCTTGCAGACAAGGCCTGTATATACATGTACAAGTAGATGGACGGACGGACAGACACCGGACACGGATGAATGCACGCACATACACCAAAACCTAATCAAATGAGGGGGCTATCCCAATGAAGCTTCCATCTAAGTTTGGTGAAATTCCATCCAGTAGTTCTCAAGATATCTTGCAGACAAGGCAAGGGGACGGACAGACATCCATCCAGACAGCCAGACATCCAGACAGACAGACAGACAGCACAAACACTAGAGGTCTCCCCCCAACATAGTTGGGGGAGACATAATTAGCCACAGCAATTGCCAAGGTAAATGAAGTGGAATAATTAGTTCAGCTAAGCAAGTTTTAATATGGTATGACCACATGATTGTTGTCAGGTGAGTTATCCTACATGTAATTTGTGAGGGCCGAGTTTTGGTTGAACCGAACTTAAGGACTTGGCTTGCCATATACCACAGACATGACAGAGAGCCATCTTTGCTAGGAAGGCAGCTACAAATACATCCAAGCAGCTGTGGCCTCCGATCGGCAAATTTCCAGCATAATCTGGAGTTTTGCCCTGACAGATATAAACTTGAATTGAGTAATCAGGCCACAAGCCATAGTAAATAATGTCCGAGTGATTATTTGTCACAGTTGTACAAATATAAATAGCAAATTTTCTAGTCAAAAATATGGCATGGGCAAGTCCAAGACTTGTGTATGAATGATTCTAACATGCTCCACGTTATAGCCGTGCGCTGATTGGTCCAGATCTCGAAACATACAGAGATTATCACACGATAATCTTCATTTGTTTGTTGTGATCTGTTTCATTCACGTGCCGAACTGGTGACGTCTCATTCTTGTGACGCAGTGCTACAAAACTGAGCGCCGATTGGTTCATTCACTGCGCAGTGGGCGGAGTTCACACAGCTGCAGCTCGTGAACGGAGAGCACGCGCGAGCATGGACTGCAAACCAGTCACGAAAATCTTGTATCAAAACGGGATAAATTTGTAGAAAATTTGCCATTCCGCTTATGAAATGAGGAAATAGTTATCATTGTGCATGTTAGAATGGAGTTAATGGCCTTCCTAGTGAATATTATCGTGTAATAATTTTTCGATGTTTAGTTTTAGACCTCATCAAAAAACCTCGCGGCTACGCCGCTCGGTTTTTTGATTGACGGTCTAAAACTAAACATCGACAAATTATTACACGATAATATTCACTAAGGCG
>JAVTVY010016126.1:0-64757 GCA_036873755.1 Hanleya hanleyi | reverse complement strand
TAACTATTTACTAAAAAAAAACATGTTCCAACAGTTTAATTAACTTCATCTCTGTAAAAATATCCCTTTCCATTGGAGTCTCATTTACCCTTAAGAACATCTGTTTCCCTATTTTGATTTCTTAAGAGCTCTTGTTCATTTTGGTCACATTACAATACTTTATCCAGTTCGTGATATCTTTATGCATCTCTGGCCAGTAAAAGTTCCATTTTACTGACAATGTCATAGCTTCTATTCCATGCTGACCTGTATTCAGGTGGTCATGGTGAGCTAGGAGGACTGCACTGACTAAGTGTCTTGGTACGACTATCTGTCGATCAAGCTTTTGTCCTGGGGGTCCCGATTTCTTCAGTCGGCGACGACCGTAGTGAAACAGTACACCATCAGTGTACTCATAATCATCTGCTTGGTACAGTAGTTTCTTGGCCACTTGACTATCATCAGGGATTCTACCTGATTGAATATAGTCAATTATTGGGGTCAAGGCCCGGTCCAAAATCTGCTCTTCTTTGAAAGTCTCAAGTGTTGGACAGCCTGGCGGTGAGGCCGCTTCAGGGCTTACAATCTCTTTTGCTGGTCTTTTTGAAGGTTTTAATTTCTTCCTCTGAATCAGCAATGCATCCAAGTAGGGTGGGACATTTGGTTGAATATCCTCTTCCTTCACAACTTCATCATACTCTCGTCGACTCAGGACATCCGCAACAATGTTCTGTTTGCCAGCAATGTGCTTGATGTCATAAGCATACTGGTTCAAGACAAATGCCCATTTGGCTATTCGGGTTGATGCAGGACGTTTGGTGAAAACCCAAATCAGTGGACTATGATCTGTCACGATCGTGAAGTGATGATGTCTAATAAAGCCATCGAATCGCTTAATCGAGTAGAACACCGCGAGAGACTCTTTCTCTGTAATGCCATATTTCTTCTCGCCTGGTAGCATTGATCTACCGGTATAAGAGATAACTCTTTCCACACCATCTTGAACTTGTGACAATACAGCCCCAAGTGCCGAATGACTGGCATCTGTGTGGATAATAAATTCAGCACCACGGCTGAAATCGGGGAAGGCCAATATTGGAGCAGTGGTCAAGGCTGTTTTGATTTGTTCAAAAGCTTCTTGACAATCTGGGGTCCACCTAAATCTGACATCTTTCTTTGTCAAATTGGTCAAAGGGGAGATGATCTGTGAGAACCCTTTTATGAATTTGCGATAATAATTTGCAAGTCCAAGCAGTGATCTTAACTCTGCAACCGTTCTGGGGGTTGGGAAATCTTGTACTGCCTTGACATTTTCAGGGTCAACTTCTATGCCACGTGAGGAAATCAAGTGCCCCAGATATTTTACCTGTTTCTGGGCAAATCGGCACTTTGATGGCCTCAGCTTTAAGTCGGCAGCTCTCAGTCTATCAAAAACCTCTTCGAGATGACCCAGGTGATCTTCAAACGTTTTCGAGAAAACAACGATGGAATCTAAATAAACAAGACATGACCTCCAGGTCAACCCTCTCAAGACTGAGCTCATAAGACGTACGAAGGTGACCGGGGCGTTGCAGAGGCCATAGGGCACCCTGTTCCAATGATACAAACCGTCAAGTGTCACAAAGGCTGTTTTATCCTTTGATTTTTCTTCTAACTGGATCTGGAAGTACCCTGATTGAAGATCAAGTGTGGAAAAGTGGGTCACACCTGTGTCTCCAAAAATCTGCAGTGTTTCGTCTATACGTGGCAAAGGGTAAACGTCAGCCTTTGTGTGCCTGTTAATTGCTCGGTAATCGACACAAAAGGCATTTTGACCATCTGGTTTAGCCACAAGTACAACTGGACTGCTGAACTCCGAGTCATTTGGGCTAATGATACCTGCATCAAGCATCTCTTCAACCTGCTCACGAATGAGCTTCCTGTCATGTGGATTTGCCCTATGAGGGTGACTGCGAATCACGGGTGTATTGGGGTCCAACTTGATAGAATGTTTGATCCCCTTTGCAGTCCCAAGTTCAGAAGGCTTGGTAGCAAAGACATCTTTGTTTCTGTTCAATAGGTTGCAAAGATGCTGCTTTTGATCCTCTGTCAAAGTTGACTCAGAAAGGTCAATCTGATCAGAGATTTTTGAGGGGGTTGATGTATCTGCAGCAGTTCTTTTGTGAAACGTCTTTGGTTCTCTGCCAATACCATTTATCCCAGTAGTTCTTGGGTTAGGATCTTCGTCAGAGTTCAAAGGCGAGATCTTAACATTTGATGGCAATGGCTGTAATCTTCCAACTGCTGTATTCTTGTAAATGGTAACAGGCTTGTCTGTTGGATTTATCAACTGATATGGTACACAAGTGTCTTTGGTTAAGACAAATGTCCTTGAGCCAACTAAGCCCAGTTTATCCAGAACCGATGTGCTCTGTATCATGCCTGTCATATTGGAAGGTAAAGATTTACGGGGAAAAGTATCTATTACAGCTTCACTGTAGGCTGGAATAGTCACCCTTGTTGCTGCACAAACAGCAGATCCAGAATGTAAGGTCAGCTTATTTCGTCGGAAATCAATGACTGCTCCATTGTCCCTCAAGAAGTTGTTGCCTAAGACAACCTTATGGGTCAATCCATTAATGACCTGAAAGTTTACTTTGAGAGGCTCATTGTCTACTGTGATCTTTAAAGTAGTTTTCCCACATAACTCTAGGGTCTCTCCATTTATGCCAGTTATTAGCCCATAATCCGATGCCCGAAGCCTAAGTTGTTTTGGATTTTCTCTGTTAAATTTGTCGAAAAATGACTTGGATATAGCACTTACACTTGCTCCAGTATCAACTAGGGACAACACAGGAGTATTGAAAATTTGAATTGGAACCAGATTATCTGGATAAATCAAGTGGTTATCTGATTGAAGATAAGCTAACCTTTGCAACAATTTGTTTGTCTTACTAAATTTCTGGTCTCTAAAATTAGAGAAATTTTTAGTACCACCATAACTTCTGTCAATAAATTGATTATGCCTACCAGGTCTATAGTGGTTTTGTCTTCCCCTGGCAGGCTCTATTCGTTTAAATTCTGTTTTTCCCAAGAGCAATGTTGTTGGGCCCCTCTGTTTTGATTTCGCTCACCTTCATTGTTTGGATAACCATCAGTTTGGTAATTTCGATAGCCATCGCCTTGGTGATAACTACCATCTTCATTATTTCCTTCTGAAGGCGGCGCCGGAGAAAAATTTCTCTGCCCACAATTATGTGGTGCTTGGCAGAAACGTGCAAAATGCCCAATTCCATTACATTTGAAGCATGTGATGTTTTCAAAGTTTCTGCCCTGATGACCTGTGACCTTCCAACAAGTCTCTGATGTGTGACCTGGGGTGTGACACTTGGCACAGAGGAAAGATATTTGAGCATGTTGAGGTGGAGAAGGATTACCTTTGCTCACCTCAGGTGGGTTTGTCGACTCGTATTCATCAGAAAGATGTCCCAGGATTTCTTTGAGAGTCAATATTTGACATTTCAATGACTCAATTTCTTCTTTTAACTGAAGGCCAGAGTCTTCCAAGCTGGAGATATTTGATTGGTGTTCAACATTCATTCTAGCTGCTACCTCAATTAATTCGGCACACAGGATCGTGGCCTGTAAATCTGGGGGGTTCTGGATGATGACCTGGAACTGAATCTCTGGTCTCAACCCTCTTATGATCAATAATTTGGTGATGTTTTCATCCTTATTAAGTTTAACACATAAACTCTGAATGTCGAAAATATATGATTCACAGCTCTCACTGGGACCTTGAAATCTGTTGAATAGCATCTGCTCATCTGCAAACTGATTCTGTTGATTCAAATACTTCTGATTGTAAGCTTCCAGAAGGTATTGCCACGTATTCCTTTGATCTTCACGCAACAAGGTAAACCAAAGCTCTGAAGCATCCTTCAGTAACAATCGAAAATGATTAACCTTGTTGTCATCCGCAATATTATGCAAATTGCAAAAACAGATGAACCGATCTAGAAATAGGCGTGCATTCTCTGTTGTGTGGCCTGCGAACTTATCGGGCCTGGTAGAATTGATCAAAGACATGTTCAATTCATTCACGTGATTTTGTTGATCCTAATGTAAATGCTGTTCATCAGCTTGTGCCTGATCTACCAGAGTTACGTTATCTGGATTTCCCCCTTCTGTCAGGTTATCTCGTTGATGCAAGTAAACAACAGGATGGCAAATAAAATTCTTTGTAAAGCACAATGTCTACTTGAACTCAAAATCACAAACTTTTCACAAAATACTGTACAAAGAAACCACAGGATATCAACAAATATATGTCACAAATATTCCATGCTATCAACATCGATGTAAACTACTCAAAAAAAAAAATCAAAGTCAGTGTATAGTCAAGACACAACGAACTGATCAAGAAATACCAATGGAAAACCCACAAAAGACACAAACATTCACTTGTTTCAAGGAAACACCTCCACAAATGGAAATGTTGGAAAAACTGGGGTATTAACTTCCCTTCAATGGATCAAGTGTAGCAAAAGATCTGGTTTTACACTTGAAAGTAAAACATAAAGAAAACTAACTTAAAAGAAACTGAAGCCAACTGAAGAATGTATCACTTTCTATTTCGAGAAAGTAAAAGACAGAATCTATGTCGACTGCATTCACTTCACCAGAAGTGTCTGAGAAACAACTTTAGAGAATAACTTCCAGGTGTTGGCATCACAATGAATGAAGACAGTGTGCAAGTGCCCTGCTTCTTGAAGAATGGTGATAAGATGACCTCGAAATGCGAAAGGCAAATGTCAGTGTGAGTCACAAATCTATAACAAAATACATGTACCAGACCTGTGTATACTATTGAATTCCTGAATTGACCTTGTCCTTAATAGTGAGGTCACGATGCTATCTGTAATCTTAGGAAAGTCAAAATGTTTTCTCAAGATGTAGTGTTTGGTTATATAATTGTACTGCAGAAGGGAAAGGACATCATTACAACTCCAAAATTTGTAACTTCCTACTACAAGTTAGAGTTAAAGTTTGAATTCACTAATATTCAGTGCACTGAAATGCTCATACAACACTGCTGAATGGTGTGTGCATATTTAATTAGTTCCCAAAATATGCCATAAAAACTCAAATATTTAGAATGTAGGATTAGATACATGTACAACATAAACTATGATATTGGGATGTCACTAGATATCAAAAATTGGCATTCATGCACAAACAGGGTCCAGAAAATCAACATGTGGTAATAGCAGTGTTTCGTGTACATGTAGCTGTGCTGTTCAATCATATACGATGATGTAACTTTGAGTCAATAACTGTACATGTACATGCAATTGTATACTGCGCATGCTTAACATGAAATGAGCAAGTCTGCTTTAAAAAAATGTAGCCAATAATCTTTGACATTTACATTCTTTTAGACACCTACCCTCATTCAGAGAAGTCACACTGAAAGCTTAGCACAATACAATGGGTTAAATGTCAAATCCGGTTAACACATGAAAATCACTGGGTGTCAGTTGAGTACATGCAGTATTCATTTGAGGGGATGCAGGTAAATGGTTATCTGATGGACACAACAACCAAAACCGTGGTTGAATGATCTCTACTGCAGCAAATACATGTGCAATAGAAAATTTATCAGAATATAAATGCCAATACTGTGTCAGAGTTCTGTTCTGCCCAGGGTTCAACGACCATGTTAAAAGCTTGCTTTTAGCTTGGGCCATATGACAGACACCCTTCAAGGTCAGGGGTCAAATGGCCACTTCTTCAAGCTGGGGAGCCAATAAACAAGGCAATTTTGGTAGAGCAGAGGCCGGAAACGATGCGCTCAGAACGTGGAACTATCCTGACCGTTTGACACGTATGGATATGAAATTCTTTGGACAACGGCTGTCAATTGAGCGTCGGATCTCAGGACGCTTACATATACTGGTCTTCACAATGACTCAACCCAACAAACACAACAGTGATCTTCAATAGATAATTTTGTTTATATAAAATCAACTTCAAATATCATGGACAAATACATCATTTATAAAACAAGGCATGCGGCTTGTTCAATGATCATGCAATAAACATTATGTCATTTCAGTTGTAAAAGAATACTCAATATGTAGTTTCCAAACATTGATTTGGCAATGCGTCAATGTTTTAACTGTAATCCTGGTTCAAATATATGTTGGCTTTGGGTCAAATGAGACTACTACTCTGCTATGGTTTCCTAAATTTATGACATACGCCAAATCTTAGAGAGTATCTCCTGAAACTTAATGTGGGGAAACAGCTCAACAATCAGACGATAATTTGGTCACTTATGCGTGTTCCCGAGTCAACTTTTAACTACCTTTTGACAATAATATGAATTGACCAATGATACGGTTAGGCCATAAACAACCAGGTTACAGTAGCCCATTAACTGAAAATTAAACGCATTGCCAAGCAACAACAACATCAAACAACAACACAGGAGGTTTCCCTGTAAGGTATGTGCTGGGGACTGCCTTGGTCTGCACGGGACTTAATCACTTATAAAAAGACCATCTCCCATAATATCAACCGTGCAACCAGCCTGGCAGCCCCCTGCACAAATTCACTCTGATGTTGTTACCAGCAAATATCTAAAATTTCATTAAACTAAAACTTCTCACACTGAATACATGTAATAAAATCTATTATCAAAATTTACTTACATTTCTCTTGCTTTTACTCTACTGAATCCCAGCTACAAACAGTTCAGTTTCTAACAAATAACTGGCACATTAACTTTTGATAACTCAAGTGACGACTTCAGTCCGCTTTGTAGGAAAGAGAAGAGGCAGATTTCACGCTCAATTCAGTTTTATATCCCGCTTGGGACTATATTTTATTAATTTTCTCTGTTCGAGTGCAAAAGTTCCATATACATTCTCCACTGCCATTGTTTAACTCTGAAAGTGCTGTCATCATTTTTGGCACTGATTTTGAGCATATCACTGTCACCAATTTACCGGTGGAGTGTAATATGGATGTCCTACATTTCGCCATTAAGTGTATGGCAGAGGTATTGGCAGTTATGCTTTTCTGGTGTAATGGAGAATGTATCTGTCACTCTGTATTTTAACCCTCTTTCTACTGTTTCTGTACCAAAGTACTGAAAACTCAGTTGTGAACAAACAGGACTATCTTGGCCAATTAAAATGCCAAAATGAATATCAATATTTCTGTCAGAGTTTAGTTAAATGCTTTTCCAACTGTTTCTGGAACTTTCTTCGCATATAAGTTTCCAGCAAATTATACCAAGTGTATAGACATCTCTGACACATGGAGGGTTAATTTAACTGACATTCAACTGAAGCATTCTGCACGGACACAGAGCCAGTGTTTTGTGTATATTAAGCTCTTTCTCATGCCATGACTGAACTATGGTGAGATTACCTGTCATCGGCTATTGTATTCAACTGGATTTCACCATGCAATAATAACAATCGTGTCTGGAAACTGTTGTTCCAAGTCTCACTGTCATTTCAAGCATTTAAAACATTCATCATAATACTTGGCACTTCAACGACTGAATCTGTAGTTCAGTTAAATTACACATGTTACAATATATCTTAAATCATTTAACTTCCAGTCCAGTATCTCAAAATTTCAGTTCAATATTTTCACCAAATATTAACTTTCTTTTTACGCAACAGCCACAGATAAATCATTCATATATTAAAATTATGAAATTAACATTTCAATTAGTACATACATGTACATGTATAATTTCCACTCATGACATTTTCCTTCTTATGGCCTTTGAGCCTATTCCTCGTCATTTTGTTTATACGGGTTTTTCAGAGGGTGGTCTCTCTGTGGCCCATCTCGCCTCAAAACTAGATGCATTGCGTTTGATGCATCTTTGGAAATTTGTTAACGGTTCTGAGGCGAAATGGACTTTATTTGCCCGTTATTGGATCGGATTATCTTTGCGATCTGTTAAGGATCATCAGGATCTGTGACATTTTTGAAATTTTTTGCCAAGTCCAAATTTCCAAAAACGCCCCTCATCATTATAATGCCCAAATTTTATGACACAATGATACCATGAGGCATGAAATAACAAAAAATGTATTTTTTATTTTTTTTGAATTTTTTCCCAATACCTTTGTGAAGCAAAAATGTGATGAAATGACAAAGAATTTCGTGAACTTGAAGCGACTTTCAGAAAATAAATACTATAACAGGCAATGAAAACGATAAATAAAATGACTCAACTAAGTTTTGGAGGTCCTACGAGCGAAATTATCCATTTAGCCTGAAGCACGTGGCCACACTTGCATATTTCGACTGTGCACGTGAACACAAAATACCGCTGAAATTTCGCCATTTTGCCTCCGACGTCACAAGGAAATAAAGATAATTCAATAGAAAATAAACTACAGCAGATATTAAATTCAAATTTTCCACAAATACACAATTACATACGTACATTTAAGTCCAACTGTTGGCAAAGAAATCGAATTCAGCGCTTTGAAATCACACAGGTCGGAAAGTGACAGTGCGTGCTTCTCTCCCAAACAAGTTGACCCATTACATGTAAATAATATTCATACGCGCAAGTAGCCATGTCGAAAATATCGTCCATAACATGTATAAACATCAAAAAGGCATCATAATTCAGTAAAATATGGTGATATTTAGAATACAAAATATTTAATTTAACAGTTTCAATGGTGAAAATCAGTTTTTGGAAACCTGCCTAGAGATGTACTCTTTCTAACCGCCTTACTCTAATATCCTGTCGCTTCCTTCTCGAGAAGTCGCGCGAGATTCGATAACCTCATCAAACTCAGGGAAAACAGATCATCCGTCTAATTACATCAAATTTAGACAAGGAAGATGGTAGTATAGTGAATTTCGGTGAGTAGCCCTCACACCTGAATGGTTGTGCATTCCGATCGCATCTTCTGAAAGCGTTTGTCGATGAGAATGGGTGAACAACTTGCTCACGTCGATGTCATTAACCCCCGGCACAACGTGCCAAGAACAACAACAACACAAAACAACAACAACACGTTGAACGACTGTCTCATTCAGCTGACTTTGATTGACAGGTGTTCAGTTTTCAGCGAAGGGTTAATGCATCGAGGCCGGAAAAAGTCCACCTGAGCAGGAAGAAATGTGAATCGCCATTTTCCCGAACAATTCAGTTTGCTTGACCACGTGTAGCATTCTATTTTCCAACAACTTCAAGTAGGTCATTCTTGTTTGACCTCAACGGAGAGATGATTCAACTTTATTCGTGAGTTAAATAGTCACCACATTTCTTCAATTTCCAAATTTCACTGCAAGAAAAACACTACATTTTTGATCAATTTTGTTCCACAAAGTCATTATTTTCGAATTAGTTCAAAGAAATAGCCATATTTTCTTGTGTTTAATTGTGTTTCCTATCTTTCTAGGATGAAATAATGCGCCCTTGATAATTTAGTGCCTTTTTAAAAATTTCAACCTGACCAAAAAAATGTCAAAATCTCTCGTGTCCGGATTCCCTCCCCTTAATCCTCAATTTGCGGATAACAGTTTCCCGCATTCGGACTTTGTTCCTCCTTTCTATAAGAATTTAATGGACACCTTTCGGCGATTTTCGGCCCTTTATCCAAATTTTGATTGGTCTCAACCATGTTCGTCCAAAAAATTCTATCTCTTATTAATCCGTCCGATCTGCCAGCAACCGCGTGTTATTCGCATTTTTTCCACCTTTGATTTCAAAATGGTGTGGAAAAATATTCAGAATAAATGTATTGATCCTTCTGTCCGGGACGTGTCATGGCGACTTAGTCATGATATCGTTCCGGTAAATTATTTATTGTATAATCGTCGTGTTACTCGTCGGCTTCAGTGCTATTTTTGTAATGGCATTGAGACCGCAGAGCATTTATTTGTATTTTGTCCGAATGTCCGCCTGGTTTGGAACCTGGTCTTTGGCTGGGTTTCAGACCTGTCCGGCATTCGTCTTAAACGAGACAGTGCGGTTATTCGTTTCGGCCTCCTACCAAAATTCAATTCAAAGATCAAGTTTGAAATCGCTTTAATTTTGATTTTTGAAGCTCGTATGTGCATTTGGCTCGCATGTAACGAGTCAAAATTTGAAAACAAACCTGCTGTCCCAGCGACAATAATCGTAAAATTTCTGGCTAGAATCCGTGCTAGGATTCTAGCAGATTTTTGTAGATTTTCTACAGAATATTTTGTTAAATTTTGGTGTTCATCGGACACATTTTGCAAAATCGAGAACGAAAAAGTTCTCTTTTTATTTGATTAAACTGTTGTATATATATTTCTGCACTAGTGTACATCATGTATCGGGGGAAAAGGGAGGGGGGAGTCATATTATAACATGATACATGTACGCGTTCTTGCTGGATTTGTTTTCTGCCACAAATTGAGCCTTTTTTTGGTATAGGAGATATAACCTGGGGATAGGGTTTCCCAGGTTAAAATCTATAGTTTACAGTTCGGCAGATTTCTATGCCTATTGTTTGTTGGTGGGCGAGGTAGAGACCTGGACTTGTTGGACCGGTTTTGGAGGTCATTGGGTGCGCCTGCTATTGTCCTCACTGGCTGCGTCGGTCAGACCGTGTTACTGTATTATGCAGTGCATTGTCTGGCTTTCGTGGCCGGTGTGGTTTTTCTTTAGCGGTGTATCCTTGCTCTCCGGGGCCGGCCTGGCAGTCCTGTTTCTCTCCCTTCCCTAATATTAATTGGTTTGATTATTTAAACTACCTTTTGTCCAAGATATTGTATTTTGGATGAAGGGTCAGTTTTTATTTGGTAACTACAATGTAGTATTTCATATTTGTGAATTGTTTTTGTTGAACCGGTGAGCTCAATTTTTCTCCGTGAATTATTGGGCTCATCTATGTTGAAAATATATATACCTGTGTAAAGGTTTGTTTTGTTGTATATATACATGGAGGGCTGTGTGGGCAACCTGTAACCATCTCGGTCATCTATACGCGGTAAGACTGACCCTGGGATCGTGTGTATCCATTTACAGCCTACTTTCGGCAAGTGCGAGAGGGAATTTCCGGAAATCAATACCACGTGACTTCCGTCAGCCAATCAGCTAAAGTCTACCGACGTAACCCCAACGTAACTCGCCATTTTCGAATCATGTGATGCCCTACTTGTTGAAAATTACAGATCTACCACACCTCTTGGGTGATACGAAAGTTATTTACCTATATATTTTGTAAGCCTAGCCTATATCTGTTTCCCAAGTGGTTTGAAAACCTGTAATTTATCAGATTTCTCGAGTCTGTTCTCTGCCGGATGAAGGCCGAACAGAATCCCGTAATATACCGGATATCGCTCCGCAATAATGGAGACTCACGATTCGCAAGCCATCTTATGGATGGCGAAGTGTACGCAAATGCTGTGTGGGTAGTCTCAAGCAGTCCGGTCGACACTCAGCATGCTGAGAATAGACCGGGCTGCCATTCCAAGGTGTTATTGTCCGAGACTCCTACACAGCTTTCGATTGTGTGAAATATATATATCGGTTTTGTAAATATAATATTATACATATATACATATATACATTTAACTTTATATGATAACTGATAAATGTTAATAAATGTAAATCATAGAAGGCCTTATATATACATTATAGTCCTTAATTTTAACTTATGGCCTTCTATATCTCTGTATTTCTTTTTAACCAAGTCGGTTTAATAATTTTTGTTTTGTGAGCCATAAGCCATTATATGGATTTAGTCCATTTCGACATTGTCAACTGTGTATGGTCATCCGTGGATGAATAAAACTTATTTAAAATCGAAATCGAGACTTGACGGCAGAGTCGCTCACATCTTCATTGATGAGAGCGTCTGCACTGTGATTGTCTTTTGTTTGTTGATATGTGTGACTAACTTTTACCTAACTAACTCAACTGACATGGACATTCCTAGGATGGACAACCAGGAAAGATTTACGGTGTTGAAGCGACTCCTTTCGTTATGATTTCGGAAGTGGATTTACCAGGAAGTGCCTTGTTTCACTTGGATTTGTTGTGTGTTTTCCAGATTTGTTGCAGGTTTAAAACAGCACACGCCTCTATTTCGGAATAGAAAATCTGACCAGCCTGTGTGTACTAAAGGGACTATGCATGTGTGAAAATAACATGTAGTGGCTGAAGTACATTCTAGAAAAATAATCTACAGTTGCTGAATAGTGTGACGTCACAACTATCGTTTAATCTAGATTCGCGACACCCTCGCTAAACTGTTCGTGCTGTAAACTGAATAGGCTCTGGTACAATGGCCGTACTACAATGTGAGTGGTTGGACCTCTTATATATGTGGATCATCGTTTTAGATTTGTAACTTCTGCCATTCCTCGTACAGTCATGGACGACACCGTGTATAACGTATCATGAAAACAACGTCTATGTGTTCTACAGCCCCGTCTGTCAGTGTTGTGTGTAGGTGAAGGCCCATGTTCATGACTAAAACACCAATATGTACATTATCTGTTGTTGTTGTTGTTGTTCTCGTCTTTCATGTCTGTTGATCTGTTACGCGACTCGAGGAACCGAGTCTTAACTCGCGTATTCGAGCTCTATAGATTAGTCCCCCTTCCCTCAGCACTTTAACGCAATACCTTACCTGGTAGTTTGCTGCAGAATGGGCAGGTATACCGTAATAAGGTATGAGGCTCGTTTGGCTAGTCTGTTCTCATCATTTTAATACACTGACGGTATTTAGTCCGATAGTAAGAAATAGACTACTACCATTTGCGTACACTTCGCCATCCATAAGATGGCTTGCGAATCGTGTGTCTCCATTATCGCGGAGCTATATCCGGTGTTTTACCGGATTCTGTTTGGCCTTCATCCGGCGGAGAACAGACTCGAAAACACTGATAAATTACAGGTTTTCATACATACCTCGGAAACAGATATTGCCTGGGCTTACAAAATATATAGGTATGAATAACTTTCGTATTATCCAAGAGGTGTGCTAGATCTGTAATTTTGAGCAAGTAGATCATCACATGACTCGAAAATGGCGGCTTACGTTGGGGTTACGTCGGTAGACTTTAGCGGATTGGCTGACGAAGTCACGTGGTATTGATTTCTGGAAATTCCCTCTTGCAATTGCCGAAAGTAGTCTGAAATGGATACACACGATCCCAGGGTCAGTCTTACCGCGTATAGATGACCGAAATGGTTACAGGTTGAGACTACTACATGCACAGAAAACGAATTTGGCGTAGTTTATGCCATAATTCCTTGGAAAGTATCGAACTCTAATCAAACCGATGTTGTAGCAGCCCAGCCAACACATTACCGTATTCAGCATCATCTCCCGTTTATTAAGCGTTAGCTTCTCGCAAATAAGAAATAACCCAGATATAACCCTACTTACTGATAATCCCTGATGCTGTCAGTGATATGATCACACCTTCGCTGTGTAGTATCCAGTAGCCGAAATCCCATATCTCTAGCCCCTGCCATTCGCGAGATAAAGGCTATTTCCGGTTTTGATGGCGTCACTTCCGGTTGACCTACTTCTTTCGTGAAAACAATGCTATTCTTAACCCTCGGAAAATTCCGTTCCCCCTCGTCACTCTGACGTCATTCTGCAGACTAAGTCATAGGGGTCAAAGGTCACATGAGGAGGGAAATGAGGCTCCCATGTTAAAGGGATAGGCGGTTAGCCGGCATATAGACTTCCCTTACTACTCGCGGTTTAGTGAGGATTTCGCCCCAATGAGAGTGTTTGTTTGTATCACGTACGAAATATTTTTGTTGTATGGTATTAGTATTTTCCAGGTCCTGGGTTTTAATAACATGATCTTGAAGTAGTAGTCTTTTTTCTACTGAAATGACCAATATTTCGGTGTAGAATGTATCTTCGGTCTGGACTGGCTTCATATGTTTGCGGGGATGATGCATGTTGCTGCTTTGCTACTGCTTTAGATTCATTGTCAGCAATCTTATTTGGTTCCAGTTCTGCGTTCTCAGCTGTCCAGCAGATGTTGGTGGGGATGCTCTTCTTTTTGGGGATTTATATATATGTCTCTGTGAATGACCTTCGTGGTGGAGGGGCGACTTCTGGATAAAGACCAGTTGCTTGTATAGCACTGATACAGTCGCTAGAAATATGATTACTCTGTGACTCTATGCGGCGTAGTTTATGGTCAGGTTGATACCATGGAGTTCTCCATTGTAGCTGATGTCAATGATGGATACGTCCATACGGAGCATCACGGGACGTTATACACAATCGCGGGGGCCCGCCTGCCCCTGAATTGTTCAGTGCGGTGAAGGTGATAACCACGTTATTCCCAAGTAGCCTCAGTTGGTAGGTGGTTTACATGCGAGCTACATTCCTCTGGGCCTTTGTTTTATTCTGGTTGCTCTCTTGTTTTCCGGTCTGGAAGTGGCAGATTGAGCTTGATGTGGACATCCCAGTGTAGGTTGAGGGAGTTACTATTTTGATGGAGTTTCCTGTGGATTGGCGAGTTCGTGCATTGCAGGTGACATATGATGGGTGGGTGTTTTGGGGAGGGATTTTCGTTGTATCCTGTCGTGTTTCCCTGTCAACCCGATACTTGCATCTTCATTTTATCAAGCTAATTTGTATGTATCGGGCCCCTTTCAATGTTCAAAGAACTTATCAATGGACACGAGACGTCACTGACCTCGAAACCTCGCCACTGACCTAGCATTTCATAGAAGAGCGTTATTGATTGGCTAACCTATATATTTGCCAACACAATCACCATATTAGGAGGAATGGCGCCGCTACTTGAGGATGATGTCACTCTACACACAATCGATGTGTAGGTTCTGATTGGTTCGTCGATCGTTCGTAGGTGAAATTTACACCTCGGATTTTGAACACTGAAGGTGATCAGATAAATCAAGGCAGGTTCGAAGTGGGAACGTAGAAATTGACTTGATAAAATGAAGATGGATATTTGTCGAGAATCAAACCGAGAAGCTGAGACTTGTAGAGGGCCATCTCCGTAGCGATGTAACATTTCTCACAGTTTTTCGGGAAGGGGAATATTCTGCATAGTGCGGTCATACCTTGTCTCTTTGAATGTGATATGCTCGACCAGTCTTACGGATAGGCAGGTTTTAACTGTGACTTGCTCGAGGTAATGTCGTTCATTGTAATATTTACGTGTCTTTCGACATTGGCAATCGTGCATACGAGTTGTCGGAGGGCTTCTTATCGGTAACCCTATTGGTCTACAAGTGAGTGTCTTCTTTGATCATATCTGTGCCTAGTAGAATGTCGTAGTGGATTTCGATGAGATCTGATGTGCCTGAGTTATCCAGGAGACTGCTCTCGCCGCTGTAGCAGCGGGTTGTTCCTAGAATTCAGAAGGAGTGGATTTTTACAACAGACGCTTTCAGAAAGCGATCATTTCAAGGCCCGCTCCTTCTCATTCACCGAACGCTATATAGACGATCTTCTCGTTGCGGATAATCGCTATAAAAATGAAGCAGTGAAGGATATAGATCCAGCTACACTGGAGTTGGAGGAACTACAGATAGCCCTAACCGTATGTCATATTTACATCTGTATCTCTATAGAAATGAAGCGGGCCTTCTCTCTCGTCGACTTTACGACAAGAGAGATGATTACATACTGATAGCACAATACGAGTGTACCGTGCAAGACCTATGGCGTTATGTTTCTAACTTGTGTCTGATTCGGATTAACTCGTGGCTAGGGGCCGTATGAACCTATGTACTTCAAGATCCCCATGGTGTTCATATCAACAATCACAATCGAAGCGTGACTGAGATACATCCTTATCCGAGCATCAGTATGTCCTACCGAAATCATTGAAAAGCCTAAGTTTATGTTTTTAACGACGGCTAAATATTGAATGACGGACTAGACGCTTGCATTTTGTGATTGAGTTGCTACATCGTGTGGTTGCATGTCTCTGTCAAGCTGTTTTTTTTGTTGAGTACCGAACAGAACAATGCTTCCTCTCGGAACTAACGTGATATTATCTCATAGATGTGCGATACAATACAAAATTGACGAATGGTACCGGTAGTGATATAAACTGCTCTGTAATCTCTCATTAACCGATCACCACCCCTGTCTTTGCTAAAGCTTATGACGCCCTTCGTTCCGTTTACGGTAAATATATTGTCCGTCTAAAGGGAAATTAGTTACCGTTGTTATTTATGGCAAAGCGGCGTAATTGAGTGGCAGAAATGGGAGTGAGTGGTGATCATGACGTCACTGGGGTCAATGATGGAATCTTAAAAGGTAGGGGTGTTCGTGATTCTGACCTCTACATCGAATTATATTAGATTCCACCGAGACTTGGATCATATGTCGTCATTTACATCAGACGACGATACAGCTCACCAATATCCAATGTACGAGTTGTCACAGCGAAACAGCTCACCAATTACCAGTATACGAGTTATCAGAGCATCTCCATCATAGCTCTCTAGATTTGTATCTAATACCGCTTATGCCGGTGCTAGGGGCCGTGTTGTCATATCATCCAAGTTGCCACATGAACAGGTACAATAAAAGCGTACCTTAGATACAACACATATCACGAATCGTTAGATTCTTGGTATGTGCTTTAGAATAGGTTAACCAGAGGACTATTCTGTGAAGTCATGTGACGCAGTCAGTAATATGTCGGCACCTCTTCCCACTTCCCTTATATGTGTTGTAATATAATACAGTGAACGTCCTGTAGTGATCCGGTAAACCTCATGGTACCCATCAGTCATAAACCTAGGCCTGCATGGTAAGAACACAATACATCTATTCTTACATCGAGCTATACGGACCACTTTCTTCCTAACCCGGTCGTCTCGGGTGTTTGAGCAATTAGTATATCATTCATGTCCCATTGAGTTATGCATGAAGCATGCCCAGCCGGACCAAAAAAGTGGGAGAATCTCATCGAGCCTTCAAGCAGGTTGTCTGGAACTGGCGCATACCCCTATATTTCCAATTCCTCTTGAATTCCTCTGCGAGCCTTCCGTCGCAGAATGGTTAAATTGCACTTACAAATCACACATGTATAAAATATCCACGGTCAATAACGAACGGAGGTACTTCGGTGTGCTTCCGGCTCTCATGGACGGCTACGATCATGGCATCGAGGTGGACGAGCGAACTGCCTTAATGTGGGACGCCTTACGGTCCAAAAATCTGAGGTGGTTGAAACCAAAGATGAATCAGCTTGAAGATCTGCAAGGACAACCACTGAAAGTGATGTTTTACGAGGTAGTGTTACAGTCCATAGTTTCATCCGCGTAGGACCCCGCCTTGGTGATGACGGTGATTCTATTCATAGGACCGTTCTGTGTTTCACCGCGCATTGGTTACTCACTCGACAGTATTCACTAATCACACCTACCCAGCAGTTTAATTCCCTAGCGGGTGAGCCTATGTGCGATGATATCACATGTCAATCGTCGACAGGAAGTTACCTCGATCCCCCATTCTCGTCCCACCAGACTCGTTTCTGTCAGGATATAAACTAATATCTCTCGGTTAAGTGGTGATCATCCCCCAAAATAATTTCGGAGGTTATTAGACATCTATGATTGTCCGGTCGGTCATCATTAACTGGTTGTTTAGTGAGTAATAACTGTGCACAGGGACATGTTTCAATTGAACTGCATATACATACCCATCTTACACCTCAAAGAGATACAAGGGACGCCATCTTGAAATTCACTTTTCCGTGAGAAATTACCGGATTTCAAGGGCTCGATTGAGAGCAAATAAACGCAATTTATTCAGACCTGGCGGTGTTCTGTTTTCTGTTACACATCATAACACAAATCACGGATCGTATACGGCGCTGCGGTGCACAGTTTTGGTAAAATCCTTTCCCAAATCAGCGGTTAAAATCTCTGCTTCGAGCATCTTCATGGACGTTGAAAGGCTGTCGTATCCTGGAACAATTACGTCAGGAACTACGAATAACGCTAACTGAATGTTTACACTATTGCAGTGCACAGTGCGCGAAATTCAAAACTGTCAAACGTGTCCGTCAAGCTAGATCAATCCAAGATAGCACTATTTCTTCACAATCATATGTGAAGCGTTTATTAATAAACGTCAAACAGCTCATAATTATTTTGCTTTTTGACTTACCATTAGCAGATCTTGTCTAACTACCTGTATTTTTGTTGTATTAGTAATGTTGATAAAATGAATACCAAAATTTAGTTCACTAATCGCTTCATTTAATTAGCAAAGTCCCTTTCAATTACTGATATTACTGCATTATACTGCCATATGTACATAAGGGGATCTATTGCCAACATTGTTAATATGAATACACTTGTATTAGGTGTTTGAAATTTTAAATTTGTTAGTTGATGGTTATCGCTGGCCAGAAAGAGTGTTGATGTAAGATGGGGCCTCGCTGTTTACAATAGTGGCATGGCTCCCACTCTCATACGAGAGTCGTGATGTCGCTCTCACGAAGGCGCGACTCTGTTGAGATTGCTCGATCCCCGACCTGGTGATGACGGTGGTTATAGTGTGAGAGCCTTAATTGGCTATAGCCCACACGACAATCTTCTTGCAGGTTGTCCGGATGCTCTGTCTACTTCGCTACCAATGATAAGTGTACGGGTACTGTATGGCACATAAATGTCCCGGCCAACCACAGCACTAGAATTGTGTAGATGTTAGTTATTATATAGGCCCTACAACGCTTCACAGTGGCGTTTTGTGCTTATATAATAACTGACCTCTACATAATTTCAACGTTGACGTTGGTACGACAACAAACCTCCGTCGAAATAACATGAGAGCTATTGGCGATTTTTTTTATATTGAATGGGTTTTGTTGAAAATTGGGATACAATTACTGGGTTGTGTAACTTTCCTGTCTTTATAGCAACCGCCTACAATAGTTGTCACGAAACTTTACTCCGGGAGCAATATCGGTAGCTGCGAGCTCATTAGCGTGTTATACAGGTATTCCAAATTACCGTTTTAAACATCTTAGCTTGCTAAGGGCATTTCACGTTTCACTTAACACTACCCTTAGTTTATCGCTGTTATTCGGCATGTATTTCACACGGCGCCATCTATCTAGAGGGAGATAATCCAGTTCGAAATTTGTTCCCAATGCATGAGGTCAAATGTCGGCCCCATTTAAACGAGCCAATGAAATTATCTGTATTTAAATATTTCTCAGACATGCAGACATGTCAGTTTCACGAGGCGCAAGACGGGGGGAGTCTACGCGAGACCAAAACGAAGTTGTGCGAATTAGCTATTTTATTTCTCACTCTAGTGGAGCATGCTTCTTTGTTTATCTTAAGAAAAATCATATTACAAACGGCCTAACATATTTGAAAACAAAATAAAATCGGCGGCAGTTCCCAGGAAAATGATATGCTTTTTATTTTGTGATGGGGGCACTTCGAGGCCCACCATGGGATCATTTCAATCGATCGCTTTTTGGAGGTGTGTCTTCGTTGTATGAATGTGATTGTACCGATGTCGGATGTAACGGGACCAGTCGGATGTGACCATTTGGGAAACGCCCTATTACACTCAGCTAGCACCCGTTACCGCATGGCTACGAACAGAAGTTTCTACGTATGATCGTGCCATGCGTTCGGATGATGTGTTTTAAAGAGGATAGGAGATTTTAATTATATGAAGCTAATAAGCCCATTCGCGTAATGGCGACACGCGGATCTGCGCTCTGCCAACACAAAGAGTTGGCAGTTCAACGTAATCTCTCAGGATACCTTCCCCCGATGGAAGAGATTCTAGGTCAAATGAATATTCCCAGAGAGAACACGGTGATGGGATGCTTTGGTAAACAAGTCGGCGATGCTTGAATTGTCCTTGCCCGTACTCTTCAGATCGTCCAGTACCAGCAAGTTGGTCTGCTCGGGGTCAAAGTAGTACGATCGATATCGTGAGAAATGCTTGGATCACATTCTTTATCCACATAGTCTCATAGGTGAGTAAGTGAGTGAGTGATCATATAAGGTCGTATGTGAATCATTAGAGTCAGTCTATGTCCATCCTCTGAGCGGGCACCATATACGTGTATCTTATGTTAGAAGACATTATCTTGTCGGGGCAATATACTCCGACTCATTCTTCTGATGCATAGCTAACAGATACAGCCGTGGTCATCCCATTTGGATGCACCAAGTGGGGTAGAGCATCCCTATCCGATGACCGTCAGCGGCACGACGATGTGTGGAAAGACATCTTGTATGATAAAAGGGCTGAATTTATCCGCAGAATAGCGGGCGTTTCAAGCAGCAACGAGTCGTCCGTATGACTATCCGAAACGCGCCGATTGACGACCCTCCTATAACCCGGAAAGGAACCACAACAAAGTCTGAGCGAGTCAGCTAACCTCAGACCATCAACCGAGTCTACATGGGGTTGAACACATCAGAGCTCTCTTATCCAGCCCGCCCCCATACAGTAGGCCCCATTGACACCACCAGCCCTGGAATACTCTCATCACCAAACCGTGACGGTCCAACCCAACGCTGTAAACACGAAACTATAGTGGGATACCTTCAAAGATCGCATGGACGCCGAGGTGGGGGAGATGTTGAAGGCCAGACTACGACGGTATTTATGAAATCACTGGTCATATGGTGATTGACGCATAAATGTTGAAAACCTCGGACATGAGCTTAGCTGCAGCGTATGCCAGATCGATCGCTCAAAAGAAACACCAATATCAAACGCGTCTACAGTTGACTCAACAATGCTATACATAGCCCACATGACGCAATCCTCCTCATTTAGCACTATGGCATCCAGTTGACTAATTAAAACTTTGTACCCGATGACGGGGACGAAAATATTAGGGGAAGCTTTACCTCAAGCCGAGGTCCCAGGGCGTTCTGAAGTACACCAAGCTGGGATCGTGGTCATAAGCGCTCTACGCCAAAAAGAATCCTCGACGGCATTATTGACTCGGGTCTGCACCAAGCAGGGACCACCGATGCAGCTCTATGCCAGCGGGAAAGCATGCGTGGTCATCTTGTCACACTCACGGGTGACGTCCAATGGATGATCAGGTTGTGTCTTCTAGTGCATAAGATAGTAGTGCTACCAAAAGACGATTTGGCCGCCATCTGCATTTTGAAACGTTGACATATTTTGAACAAAGCAGATTTACTTCACTCTGCTCTGAACGCTTGTGTGCATTGGCCACTGGTCTTTTAAACTTTATTTAGCATGTTTACTTCATTTTTTTACACCAGTCCAGACCCGCCGGTTTCCGCCTGCGAACAAGTTTGCGTCTGAGAGCTTAAATAGAAGCTTGGCCACTTCCATGTGCCAGTGTCTAGAAGTGTACGTTTCATCCCTCCGAGTGCGCACCCGGTCAATTCCGCAATTTCTCTACTACTGATGGCGTCAGAGCTGCTGTCATTTCTCTCAATAATTTTCCCTAGAATCCCGCCAGGGTTCACCCCCGCTCATAAGCCCACTCTTAGGGTATTTAGTCATGTCCCCAATGCGCAGCGACAAATGCCCTTTCTCTAGTTCTGAACCAGGGCGCGCATGCACCGGTCAACCACTCCAGTCTTAGTCTACATGCCGAGAGCTTCACTACAACACCATGCATGGTCCATTTGGATCAAGTGTGGTCCACAAATCAGTCAAATACACTCCTGTGCATCCACAAATGACATTCCTCTGCGCTTGCTCTACTGCTGATGACGTGACTTCCAGCAAAAACTACCCAAGCCGTAGTCTACACCAGTGGGTGTAAAGTTCTCAGCATTTTTGTGAGATATCGGGCTGTTTTAATTTCCAGGTCTCTGTTTTACATCCACCGGCCAGTCACGCGACCAGAAGTGACCGCGAATCGGAAGTGATCTGGACGAGAGCTTCAATACGAGACCTTTACTACAACTTTGGAGCACTTTTCTGGGTGTGAAGTCCATTTTCCGGGTGTTTTATTAGAGTTTCGGAGTTTTTCAAAATCCCACCCGTTAGTCACCTGACCGAAAGGGATTTCAAACCGAAAGTGGCCTCGAACCGGAAGAGCAGAGATTTGCGCATTGCGCATTGTGCAGAACGAAAATAATAAATAAAACGAATATTTGGGGCTGAGACAAAATTGGGGGCAGGCGGTTAATGTTAACGAAATGTTAATTTTAACGAGCCTTATTCTTTATTTTTCTAGAATACCGGTATGTAATTCAAACATAATTAAATCTGTGAGGGCCAAGTTGTGCGCAACTGAAAAAGCTAATCTTTTGACATACTTTCTGACCGGATAGCATCGACTGACTCCCCGCATAATTTGTCGTCTCGAGATCTTTCCTTCTACACGGAGCGTTTTTTTTGTTTTTTGTTTTTTACCTATTAATAAAGTTGTAAATATGGTAAATATGGATTTTACTCCCAAGAAAGGACCATTATGCTTACATTTATGATAATTTTGGCAACTTCAGGTCAATAATAGTCCGGTTATCATGGATTCCTGAGCTGTATAGATGGGAAAGCTACTTTAAAGAACCGTAAATTCACTCTTAATCCGATGGGTAGGCTATATTTATCACTGGTGCTATCGTGGCAGATAGTATTGCCAAATGATTAACTTGAATTATAGTGCAAGTCCGGGATTTGTAACATAATCAAAACGAATCGGGCGTATTGCAATATTATGCGATATTCACCACCCTGTGATTAACATGAGTTTACCTTCGTGAAATGCAACATTTACAAAGCCATATTTTGTTAGGATCATCCAGTTATCTCCCTTGAGTGGAAATCTCCATAGTGATTATGTAAACAACCAAAATGGCGACCAGTATCAGATTTTTGCCATGTGCTGTTGGAAAATACACTAATTGTTGTATTTTGTAAACAGTAGATGCAACCAGAATGGGTTTAAAGATGTGATAGTAATGCAATTAGTCAATCTCCCGAAGAAAAGAGTAGAATGGCGCGTAATGTAACCTGGCGACGAGTAATAAGCGATGCTGCTAGTTGGAGGCAAGATCAAGCGTTGAACGCCACAATTTATATTTTGAGAGAAATCGGACCAACTGGATTTTTATTGAAAGAAGAAGGGGAGCCTAAGCATTTCAAAGTTAGTCAAAGAAGTACAATTGAGAAAATTACATGTGAACAGGTGATCGGGTTGTTGTTGTTGTTGTATACGGTAATTATCTGTAAATCCACCGATGGGTATATTGATAACTGGTGCTGTAAAAAAAAAATCAAATGGTGCTATCCCCAAAATTCTGTTTGTGTGTGCGATGTTGGATCAATCAATACATATTGTTCCCGACATTAGGACCCGAGTAAGGCAAGGAAAGACATAATTACACACTGTTCCAGTGGTAATGTAAGCAGAAATAGTATGTACTAGGCTACATTATAAACAAGAGAAACAAGCGGGGGGGGGCATCGCGACGTTGTTCTGTCCAAATATCTAACAACATAAATAGATGCTCTGTAGTAGACACGGCGTAACAGTTTTTGTGGATACAAACACAGCACGTGTATCCACATTTTGAAAATCACCAAAAACTTGGTTTTCCAAAAATATGGATACATACACTATGATGGTGATGTATCCACATTTTATTAACATTGTAATGACTGCTATACTTTATAATTCATCGATATAAAGCCGTACGATTATGAAAAGTTCTCGAGTCGCGACTTTGGATTCCTCGAGACTCCAATGAGTTTTCGGCATCGATCTTTGACAGTAAAACAGCAGGAGGTACTTACGATCTGTTAGACTGAACTACTAGAAACTTATCATTCAAATAATCGTATTGTTCGACTGAGTTTTAGGAGTGGAAGTTGAGATGGTTCTTGTTGCTTTTGTCAGCCATATTGGAGACTTGTAGAGTCCAATTTTCTGATTGGTTGAATAATAGCTGAGCGGGGCTATTACACAGATTTCAGCCAATCAAACTTTTTCTTACTCTTCACCTTGTAAAATTTGGACTTCCGATTGTTTGAAGTTTCTCGGTTTCTTAGTATCTCTTTCCCATCAATACGAGGAGAAAAACAATTATGTACTCTTAAAATCTCTAAATTATAATTAACCCAGTTCAGAAGAATTCATGCCACGCATGCAAGTATTTCCGATTCCGATTTAGCCCTGGAAAGTCGGTAGAAATAGTCAACCTAAACATTTCTTAAATTTAGGTTTTAAAAGTTAGAATCGAGTATTTAGTTCTATAGAGGTGTTTACATTGCAAATAAGATGTGGATACATCATTTATATAGAAGGTGTATCCACATGTTTAAAAAAACATCTGATTTTACGTCCCGTGAAAATGTGGATACACTTCCTATATAGGCGATGTATCCACAAAAACCCGCCAAATTACTGTTACGCCGTAGACACTACATAACTGGTCAATACAGATAACCGGAATTTGCCGAACAATCTCATTTTGCTCTTGCTGGACAGAAGTCCCCAGTTTTCAACACTCTCGCATCTATCAGTTTTGTAAATTGTATTTGATGATGTTTATTCTATCCAATGGGGGGTTCTGTACAATAGGCCTACTTCTGAATCTTAAATCTTTACTCTCAAAGGAGCTTGGAGGTAGTCAGTCATAAGTTACATGTTAGGCCTACCCTCCCTATTCAATTCAATGCAATTCATTTTATTGTCCAAAACACTCATTAGAGTTGGTACAAAACAGTAACAATAACAAAATATTATGTGTAATATTGGACTTGTTAGCTGAGCTCTCATGAACGAGTTCTCATATTATCCCAGTTGTATTCTGGAGTCAAGTTGAGGGTAGGTGCTCAGTCTGCACCTTTGTCTATGCATGGGGAGTCGATCATTTTGTTTCCAAAGACTATAAATGTATTATAAATTATAGTTGGATGGACAGCCCTTAGGGAACCAGGAGGGCAAATTCAGGCCTTTGTCATGATGAATGGTTTCCTGTTTTCAGTTTTAGAAAACCCTTTTTAGGTGAACACCATAATATGTTGTGTTACCATGAATTACCGGTTACATATTACCACAGGTTACCCATTTTCTAATCACGGTATTACCTGCAACAGGTTTACTGAGAACATATTACAGCACAGGCCTGATGATCAATGTAGTTTATCTGCACTGAAATGACTTCCATTGACAGGTTTATCTGGGAGACCCTCACAAATGCAGTTGTACTGTGTTCAGGAAGGAGAAAGATGTGTGTAAACATATCTGCTGGTTGCTGTTGAAGAAATTCAGAGTCCCACGTGATAATCCAGGTATCATTGCTATTCAGATTACCTCCTTATGTTTAATTATATACATGTGTGAATTTATCATCACCCAAAGGCCCCCATGTTTCTCATTTCTTGTCTCAGCATCATGCTTTTAGCACTTTCCAGAAGTGTCTGATCTCCCCATGAATAACTGCCGCTCTTTGAGGTACGAAAAGCTGCTTCCGGAAAGTACCAAAAGCACTCGCAATTATTTTGAATAATATGTTGATAAACTATTCCAGAATATTTATTTGAAAAACTATTCTGTTAATATTTTCTACGTGAACTAATAGATCCTGTATTCGTGTACATTAGGAAGTTAATTCTCTAAAGAAATTGAATATTTTATTACTAAAACTAATGGTACTTACCAGAAATTCTCTGCACCAGCATGCCCCTAGTGGAACAAGGGAGATCAAATCCTTTCCGAATTGGGCTATATAACATGTATAAGGCCTTAGCGAAGTCAACCATTTAATTTCATGATAGCTGAACTTGAGCTTGATGCATGAAAAGACTAATTCTTATGAAACATAACTGGTTTCCTAATGCTGGAGAAATGTATCTGTTTGGAATTAGTGATGTTGGTGATGTTGATATTGAAATGAAGAACATGGGGCAATAAAAATAGGCAATAAAAGGTACCGGTCTACTACATGTATATAAAATGAAGTATAATGTGCAGGTGAAGGTACTGGTCTACCTCAAATATAATAACTAAATAATGGGTCACTCTATTTCTATTTATCCAGGAGGTAATTTTAATGTTTTTTGTCTTTCATTTCTGTTTTAACATGATTATCTGGTATCCTTTCAGTAACTTGGCAACTGGGCCTGGTAGAGAGAGAAATCAATGAAATCCTGCGGGGACTTCTGGTCAGAGAGGCCCCCAGGCGGCGCCACCAGTCAGTCCAGAAGAAATTAATCTCATCCGCGGCTGATGGGAGGGAGGTATTACAGCAAAAAGAAATCTCTTCTGATGATGTCTGCCCAATTTGTCAAGAAGAGCTACTAGAGAAGAAACTGCCTGTTACATATTGCAAGTGAGTTCTTGACATGGCTGAACCAATCTGCCTGTCTCGCAATAACGTGATCACAATAGACTTGAGACTGGACACACATCAGGGCACAGCTGTCTAGTTTCTAGCGACAAACTGCGGAGTGTGAAGTTATTTTCCTCTGTCTATTGCTTGAAAATGAACTGGTAATATTAACATCATGGCATATAAAATTTGTTAATTATGACTCTATATTATCCTACTATTCAAGGAAAGCACCCTTTAATGCTACCCTGTATAACAGTGGAAATATTAGCTTTGTGCACTTCCTGAATTTTAATAGCCACTGTAATAGCTTGATCGGTTGTGTTGACTTTGTAATGCACATCATGTCGCCATTCCAAGACGGTTTAAGTAGTGCGGCAAAACCCTCTGTATGTCCCACTGAATGTTATACGCTGTTATCTTACAGTCAGAGTTCACTGGGTAGTGGGCTTCGCGATAACTGGACAAAGTGAATGGTTGTTATAAGACCAGTAGTTAAGAAAGCCAGACATTTTTAATCCATGCTATTCACATCTTCGGGGAACCTTGTGTATCGCTTGCAGAGCAGTCGCTATATAGCTGATATATTGCTGAATGCGACGTCAAATCTTAATTTTCTCTCCCGCCTGCTTGCAGAGCATATTATAGCTAAGACACTCAGTGTATGAATACTATCTGCAACATCGGGCACCCTTATGCTTACCTCAATTAATATTTCAGCAACTTTAGGTTGGAATATTTCCTGCAATTAATCCAGACATGTATAAATACATTGAACAATCATTCTAAATCTAAAACATTCCTCTTCTTTATGCTGTAATGTGTGATGTATTTATTAATCTAGGCTTTAGCACAAACCTCATTATATATGTATAGCACATGTATTTATGATGTCGATTTATTAAATACATGTACCATACTTAATAACCATTGATTACATAGGCAAAGAATATTACAATATATTGGTTTTATCAGCCTTGAATAGTGGAATTCAAAATGGTTGTTAGTTTACATCATACCAAATAGAACTAAGCTGAATAAAAGTATCCACATATATGCACATAGAATAATAGTATCAATTTGCGTTTCTTTTCTTTTTTTTCAGATTTGGCTGTGGAAACAGTATACATATAAAATGTATGAAGATTTGGGCAGACCACCAGAAAACCCAGTCGGAAACTAAAATCAAGTGCCCCCTTTGCCGGGAAGACTTCGGGCCTTTTGAGCTCCTAAGACAGGAGGGGCGAAATGCTGGCCAATCAGGGGCTGGGACTGCAGCTCGAGGGAGTCGATTGGACAGACATCTGGGGACAACCTGTAGAAGCTGCCATGAGGGTCCGATTGAGGGAAAGTGTTACAGGTGAGACTATATCTACGCTTGGTCGAAGCAATTCTTAGGTTAGCCTCACTCTCAGCCTGACATGATCCCTCATATAATCTCTGTTGAGCACGACTTTGGTGTAAGACCTCCTATTTAGAAGATAATATCCTGAACGAAAGACTGACAATACAACTTACACCAAATCATTACCGTCTGTTGTGTATATGATGACAAGTTTTATGTAGACAATGGAGACTGAGCATTACAGTACACTCTTGCAGCGAGTTTATATCTCACCAGCCAATTTTCAGACTTTCAACGATTACATACAACTTTTTTAAAGTGCCAGTTTGAGGCGTCCTCACATGTCTGGTAAAATATCACCTGATATCTACCCTGACCAGTTTGATGCATAATACCAGCATAGAGCTTCAGCCAATCAAAAACACTTCTGGCTACATTCCTCGTGAGCTCGTCAATTGAAATTTTGACAATTTAAATCTGTTTTCGAGAAAGGAACATTGAGCTCATGTAGGAGGAAGATTCTTTTAGATTCTCTTTTTTATATTTTGTATAGATTGAATAATGATAGAAATATTCATGTGTCTACTTTGCTTGGTTTAATTTGAACTATTTTGTCTCCTAGAAGCTTTTAAAAAGCCCAGCTGAATTTAGTATGGCAAAGTGTCATCGCTTTAATATTTTTTCTTGATTGTGAAATCATGTCAGATGAGCTGCCCAAACACTGAATGTTACAAGTATTGAAATCTAGCCATCTGGTCTGTTCTGAGGTCACAAACCAGCATCAAACAAGGGCAGATAAGCGATGCAGATTTAATTCCTGAAATCAGTGAGGCCCAAGATACCAACTTTGGAGTAGTTTTGTGAAGCTATGACTAGGAGAAAAAAATACTTCAAGTACTTACACCAAGGAAAATTTATAGGCTGAAATACTTCCATCATTAACTAGCCCATGAAGAATATAAAAATGAAGTCATGAAAACCTCTTCATGATGCCGCCTTCAACTTACTAAAGAGCAAAGGAGCCCTGCTTGTGAAGAATTGTGGATGATTGAAAGCTTGTGTTTGTTGAAGTTTTGTTCTCAGTATGGTAAATTTTACATGTAAATTCCACTGTTGTTTTTCATTAGGTGTACAGCATGTGCAGATTATCATCTATGTCAGTCCTGTTTTAACACACCTATCCACACAGACCACGCCTTCCAGTTCAGGCAGGTGAGATTGATGCCCACTCATTGTGATAATGCATCTGTATTTAATTCAACTTATGCCACCAGAAATTCTAAAACACATGTCGAGGTTTCATTTCACAATATTTAAATTTAAAGTACAGAGCTTTTTCTCTAATATAAAAAATGGATACTGGTTAACATCAAATACATGTAAATTCTGCATTTCAGAAATGTAATCAAAGATGGCGGCCTGCACAGCGCCCTCTAGGATTCTCGTTGCCCCAGGCTGTTGTCAACGACCTGCTGAACCGAGATATTTCAGAAGGAGACTATGACCTACTTTTACAGCTAGACAAGTGAGTGTTTATTGCCATGATTTTGGGGTCAAAAGTTTTTGAAAAATTGCAACACATGCTGCTTGCCTGGGATGATCCGATGCATGACAATTACCTGAGTATCCAGTGTAAATGATGAACTCAGTACAGGAGATTTCCTTTTGGGAAACTGTGGAATTCCGGAACATTGTTGAATTCGAGAATAGTTGCCAAATTCAGAAATGGAAACATTGCTGAATTCAGTGCAACATTCCCAAATTCAGCAACCTCTTGGTCGGATTTCTACAACATGGGCAGCATAGGACAAAACACATGTTTTCTTACTTATAGTAAAAATGCCAAGTAGAATTTTGAAAAGGCAAGATGGAATCCAAGAGGACACATGTTGCCACCTATTGGCACAACAAAAACCTGTCAATTACCAAATGGAATTGCTGATTGCTTCATAAGTAAAATATTGTGATTAAATTTTCGGAATCCCTCAACCGTTCACGCAAATGTTCCTTAATTTGACAGCATTTCCGAATTCCGCACTTTCCCGAACTGAATTACAAACTATTTGAAATAGTAATGCAGGCCTTCAAGTGCCTCCTATATTTTCCTATATTTTGGAGTCATTCCTATATTTTCCTATATTTTACTCAAAACCTCCTATATTTCGACTTTTTCTCATGAAAACTTTCATCAATGCTCTGTAATGAGTCAAACTGACATGAAGAAATACATTTCAGAAATTGTTTTTTTGCCTCCCTTCGCTCGGCAAATATGAAAACATTTCAGTCTCTCTATGCTGAATCAAACAACAAAACAGGTCACCTGAAAGACCACCACTATGACCGCATTCAGTGAAAGTAATTTGATTAAACACCAGGAAACTACCAACTTTAGAACATACAATGTAGTACAGACCTGTCTTACACTCCTTTATTTCCTATATTTATTCAGAAAATTCCTGTATTTCTCCTATATTTTTGCAAATTTCCTCCTATATTTTCTCCTATATTTTCACTATGAGCCACTTGCAGGCCTGGGAATGTTGCAGTAGGCAGCCTCTTGTACTTTGGAAAAGGCATCTCGGCTCTGTAGAGTACAGGAAAGGAGTGAACATCATCGACCCAATCTTAACCCATTTGTCATGATTGTTGTCCTCTCGTTGTGCAGAAAAAGTTGGAAGTATCTCCAATGAAACATTAGTTCCACAGCAATAAATAAGTTGTTATCCATAGAATAGCCTTGTGTTGTGTAATATTGTGTTCATTGAGCAATATATTCAACAACATATATTTCAAGGTTATCATTTCGAGCTGCTGAGATCATATGAAGATTGGGCCAATATTGGGTCAATATCGGGTCAACATCATGGTGACATGTCACAGGATGTCAGCATGAAACATGATGTCGATATCAGGCCTTCCAAGTATAGCACATCTTTCTGGTACAGGTTTCAGTCAAAGGGAGATCATTCCAAATTCTAGAAAATTATCTCCCTTGGTAAAACATACATATCAATTCATGAATATGAAGTACTGAAGAGTGTATAGTATCTTTTCTTGAATTTTAATATCTCTGAGGTTTTTCTTTATGTAACTCCTGCAAAACATTTAAATATACATAAAAACAAGTATAGTTGCATACATAGTTGTCAGGTGGGTGACATTGATTTACTTAGATGTAAAATGTAATAATGTAATAATAATTTTCTATATTGCAGTCAGCAAAATGAAGAGCTAAGCAATATTCCAGAAGAAGTAGTAAACTCTTTTCCCCTGGAGAAAGTTTGTGAAACAAGTCAGCTGTTAGCCCCTGGCATGCAGTGTCGGGTCTGTCTGCGTGGTTTTCAGGAGGGTCAGTTTGTACGTAAACTGCCATGCCGGCATAAGGTGATTATTCTAACATTCCTTAATAGGCAATTGCATCCTTTCATTATTTAGCTGATCTCCAGATGAGTTAGTACAATAAGTATTTTAAAGTACCTACCTTATTTTAAATAGATTCCTGTTACAAAGGTTAGACTAAAGAAACATTTTCAAATATTTTACAGTACTGTCATTGTAGGTGGTAAGCTATTATTTTTATTGCAATTTGTAAAGCCTTGTCTCTGCATTGAGATCAATGTGGGTGCCGCCATGTTGCCTGCAGGAAGCCCTTGCATCATGATGTCAGTTTTCAGGAAAACGTCACAGCCAACGCTCGATCCAGGAATGTTCCAACTACTGACATTTGAACTTATCTGGGCCTGTGTTTTAAATCAGTCTGTTTTAGGTTATCTCAACCAGCTGAAGATTTTTTTATGCAAGTTTTTCAGCACTGCATAATCTGTCTATTGTTTGGACATACAGGGGACGTAACCCGTCTGACACAAACACTTAAATTTAAAGCTGATAGCTAATCATATTTGGTCATTTTGTGTCTATTTGAATGACACTCACACAGAGCATAGCATTATACCTAAATCCTAAATGGCAGTCAAATGATGGTACACTCGCATGCTTATCATGTTCTTGTCATTTTTCTTTCCATATTGAACATTTTTATTTTTCGTGGCATTGAATTTACTTCTGTCAAATTTACTTAGCAAATCCAGTGGGAGATATGTGAGTTCACAGCTCTTGCCATTTATGATGTACTTTCAGCTAATATCTGCTTGTAGCATGCTTGTCTTCTGTAGGCTTATGCCTGACACTTTCTGTGCTTACATGTTCTATCCACCAGCAGATTTACACCTGCCAAGAATGGCAACCCCTCTAATCATTGATTATTTTTAACTAATGTTTTCAACTGTGGTTTTCTTTAAATACACTTCTCTATTTTCATATTTCAGTTTCATCGGGACTGTATAGACCCCTGGTTAATTCATTCTCACGCGACTTGTCCAGTGGATGGTCAAGTTATCTGGAGTCCACTCATGGCTGAAGAGGGGGAGGGGGAGCTAATGAGAACCAGGTAATAAAAGAATGTAACGGGGGGGGGGGGAGGCAATGGTTGTAAGGAGTCATAGTACCATAGACGGTAAATAGATTAAGAATCAATAAAGAAAAATAAAGATTAAAATTTTAGTTTGTCAGTTACACAAGACAAACTATGTTACATATTGCGACCAATGTCTGTCTGTCTGTGCATTAGCTTTCATCGTGAACAAAACTAGTCCTTAAGTTTTCGCTCATTTTTGAAATTGGTACATAATGTCCTCAGTATGTGAAGATGTGAACTTCCTGCTACTATTATGGTTTGCACCCCTCAGCCAGTGTGGATCACTTTTCCACAAGATATTGATTTGGACTGACAGTTTCGCCCAAATGAACCCATAGGTGGCACTACCTGGAGACCAACTTGAATTTCTGTTTCTGGACAACAGAATCAGAACTGCTCTTCAATCCTTTTAAAATTTGGTACATGTCTGTGTATACCATGCCACCAGACTTTATTGTTCTGCCCACATACATCCATAGGTGGCACCCGGTCTGTCCCAGAAATGCAGAATGCAGAAAATGGCAATGACATAGGCAGAGTGGTGAAGCAGCAATAGTAATAACAATCTCTACTTACAAAATAAATATATCCTTTCATATCAGTGCAGATACAAATTACCACTCCATTCTTTATGCCCGATGAATATTTGAATGTATGGGTATATTTTGAAGCCCTTTGGCTCTTGTTTAATGGCATGGTACATTTACATGATAGATGTTTCAGCCAGATCACTATACACAATGTGGTAATATATTATGATCTATGAAAAATAAAAGGTTTTTTTACCCCTCGGCCAAAATTTGGCCGAAGGGTATTGTCGTCGTCATGTACGTCTGTCCGTCTGTCCGTCCGTCCGTCACACCTTTCTCGTTACCAAGATATCTTCAGAACGACTTACCCTAGGCACACCAAACTTGCAGTGCACATCCGTATGCGCGTGACGCAGAACCCTATTGAATCTGGACCTGATTGGTTGGAAACTTTGGCGGCCATCTTTAATTTATGCGAAACCATCATAGCTTTCTCGTTACCAAGATATCTTTAGAACGACTTACCCTAGGCACACCAAACTTGCACTGCACATCCATATGCTCATGACCCAGAACCCTATTGAATCTGGACCTGATTGGTTGGAAACTTTGGCGGCCATATTTAATTTATGCGAAATCATTAATCTTGTGTATCTTAGGTACCATTTCACTGTTCCGTGTGTGAACTTGGTATAGATCATCGATGCATCAAGAAACTTCAAAGGAATGACCAAACCAGTTTCCCTGATTCGGTGGAAACCTTGGCGGCCATCTTTAATTTATGCAAAATCTTTAATGATATATATCTTTGATACCATTCAAGTGTTCTATACGAAACTTGGTATACAGCATCGATGTATCAAGAGACCTGCAATGTATAACCACATCAGTTCCTCTGAGTGGCAGGAAGGATGGGCGGCCATCTTTAATTTATGCGAAATCATTAATGATCTCTATCTCTGATACCGTTCGAGTGCTCGATGTAAAATTTGGCATATATCATCGATGCATCAATAGACTTACGATAAATGGCAGTTCTGGTGTTTCTGATTGGGCGGAAACCTTGGTGGCCATCTTTAATTTATGCAAAATCTTTGATCTGTCCGTCCGTCCGTCCGTCACACCTTTCTCGTTACCAAGATATCTTCAGAATGACTTACCCTAGGCACACCAAACTTGCAGTGCACATCCGTATGCGCGTGACGCAGAACCCTATTGAATCTGGACCTGATTGGTTGGAAACTTTGGCGGCCATCTTTAATTTATGCGAAACCATCACAGCTTTCTCGTTACCAAGATATCTTTAGAACGACTTACCCTAGGCACACCAAACTTGCACTGCACATCCATATGCTCATGACCCAGAACCCTATTGAATCTGGACCTGATTGGTTGGAAACTTTGGCGGCCATATTTAATTTATGCGAAATCATTAATCTTGTGTATCTTAGGTACCATTTCACTGTTCCGTGTGTGAACTTGGTATAGATCATCGATGCATCAAGAAACTTCAAAGGAATGACCAAACCAGTTTCCCTGATTCGGTGGAAACCTTGGCGGCCATCTTTAATTTATGCAAAATCTTTAATGATATATATACTTTGATACCATTCAAGTGTTCTATACGAAACTTGGTATACAGCATCGATGTATCAAGAGACCTGCAATGTATAACCACATCAGTTCCTCTGAGTGGCAGGAAGGATGGGCGGCCATCTTTAATTTATGCGAAATCATTAATGATCTCTATCTCTGATACCGTTCGAGTGCTCGATGTAAAATTTGGCATATATCATCGATGCATCAATAGACTTACGATAAATGGCAGTTCTGGTGTTTCTGATTGGGCGGAAACCTTGGTGGCCATCTTTAATTTATGCAAAATCTTTGATGATGTATATCTTTGATACCATTTCAGTGTTCTATATGAACTTGGTATACAGCATCGATGTATCAAGAGACCTGCAATGTATAACCACATCAGTTCCTCTGAGTGGCAGGAAGGATGGGCGGCCATCTTTAATTTATGCGAAATCATTAATGATCTCTATCTCTGATAATTTTCAAAGCTCTATGACAAAATTTGGTATACATCATCGATGCATCAACAGACTTATGTAATGAATACCGACTTCTCTGATTGGACATAAACCTTAGAGGCCATTTCTAATGGCAAATTTTGTCATAATCTGTATATTTGTCACTTGACTGTTTGGTGTTCCTGAAGTCTTGCTTCAAATTGAATACATTATGAATGGCTGGCGCCCAGAGCCGAGGGGTTTTCTGATGCGCAGCTTCGTATTTCCTTCGTTTCCATGTAGGTTGAAGAAATGTCAATAGAATGGAATAAAACAACTCTTTTAAAAGAAAATTCAATTTACAGAATCATGATTATCTGTGGTTGATTGGCTAATTTTTGCTAACAGTTTATTAAAGCACTATAACTTAGTCAGGAAACCTGATTTATCAATATCATTTTATTCTTGTGAGTGACATTTGGTGTTTCTGCTGATCAAGTTCTGTTGATCATTGATTATATCAACCATTATCTTCATACCATGCCAGCTCAAACACATGACTTTTTAGAAAATCATTTTAATTGAACAAAAATTGGATTTTTTCAATGATTTGGCATCAGCATGGTCCATTTGTTGTTATTTCCAGAGAAAGACCCTCTCAAGCACATCCAGCTTCGAGAGAAAATCAAACTGTCAGGACACTAGAAATACCAGGAATAGGTCTGGCCCGCTTACCCAATGGTCAGCATGACAATACTCCAGACGGTGGTCCAGGAGATGGTAGGAGAGTAGGCGAATCAAGTAGACAGCGCCCGACAATCCCCAACTATAGAGATGGTGCTCTGCCGACGGGTTTGTCTGCCACCACATTTGCCCTGAATGGAGTGTCAGTGGCAGGAAACAGGTGGGCCCATAAACTGCAAATTGGGTTCAGCACATTCGCATCAGTTAACTGATCTGGGTATGGAAAAATGTCCTGAGTATTCACTCGCTGAGTAGAGAATAGAGTTAAAACATGTAATACTGGCGATCGCAGTCATCTGGCGTAATCAACAAAGAAAGGCGACATCATGAACATGCATGGGCACAATTGGCTCGGTTTTGAATACAAATGTAAAATGGTCTAATTTATAGTGCAAAATAAATATAACATTCATTGCAAATTTCAATAATTGTATGTTGTTCAAGCTTTGCTGACATGAGTGAGTGACTACAATCGTTCAACTGTTTGAAGCTTTAGTTAGATGATCTGTGACATCACTTACTCTACTGTCGAGTGAGCTTGGATGTACAGTAAAACTTGGTGATAGTGTGTATGATGAGACTGTCTGTATATTCATAATGCAGTTTTGGGCACTTTGAAACAGATCTGAAATGCTATTCCTACTGTCTAATTCTATAGGCAGAACACACTTCTGTGAAAGAAAATTTGGCCAAATGAGCCTTTCTCATAGTGACTCTTAATCAGTGAAAACTTGTTAATAAAAGTGAAAAAAGAAGGAATGCTGTGACCCACAAAATTATCTTTAACTAACTGTTATCTCAGTTGCACCTTAATATCTTTCATGCTTCTTTTGTTTTCAGTGGCACAGGGGAGACAACCATGACAGCCGACTTGGGTATTGAGGATACAATATTGGGTAACCGACTCCTAGCACGAGCGAGGTTACGCCGAAAAAGAATCGGCCAACAGCTTACCACCATGCAGACTGACATGATACCCCGTGTGCCAGTAGCACCATCTATACCTGCTCCACACAACATGCACAATGTGGAAGGATTATCAGCGGGAATTTCACAGAGTCGGACTGGCAGTTCAAGTGCACCACTGTTTCTCGCAAGACGACCTCCAAGGGGTCATGTGACTTTGGACGGTAAGTAAGAAATAGTAGGTGGTAGCTGGATACTCTAATGACATTCCGTTATATCAAAGGTCTTCAACCACAGGGCAAGAGTCACAAGGGGTGGGTGAGATAAACAATTTACTGTACGATGATATCACTGGATATGGATTCTCTCTACTCTCTCCATTAATAGATGTAGGTATAGAAAGGGGGGAAATTTTCGAAATTCACAAAAGAGTCCCATTTGATAAACATTCCTTACAGTACTACACCATTTGTTTCTAAATATCAGTTTCCAAATTGGTAAGATTTTTTCACCATTTGTCTCATCAAATTTCATTGAGCAAACTGTTTATTATGCTTTTCCCTGAAATTTTACACAGCTCATTCCATGAAAATCATTGATGATCATTCATGAATATTAGTCGGGGTGGTGCTACAGTAGTTTACTCTGAAAACGATATTACTGGTTCACTTCCCCAACACGTGGGCATCCATGGAGGTTGATGTAGTTCAAGAACGTCGTGTTGAACAAGTTAACGTTAAGTTTCTCAGTAACATTGTGGCGATGTGTAATTATGACATCGAAAAATGACACCTGCGGAAGATATACAAACCTCGCTTTGGATCCAACATGCCGATAGTGTGATAATTGTGTATGTTGACACTCCTGTAGTTGCCTGGATGATGCTTCATACAGTGGCAGCGATCAGGACCTGTCACAGAGGTCAGTGAATGAAAGCATAAGTATAGATGACTTTCTTGGAATGAAATTAGTACATTTCGATGTCACAGAAAAGCATTGTAAATGTACGCGAATCCAGCATCAGGCCTACTTTTTCTCCACACATGTATGATTTGGTAAAACTTTATGAGAGTTGGATTCCTGCAATTTCTGAGAAAGGGAATGTTTCAGCGTTGGCAAATTTAAACTTATATAATCATGTTGCCTATGTTATGGAACACTATGACTAAAAATGCTGATCTGTTCATATGCCTATCTCACGGCATGAACTGTTTTTTTCAGTCCATCTGTCACATGTGAGAGGTATAGGTTTTTTTTCTATCGGTCTCACCCAAAACTTACTTGTACACTAATTTTGTCTTAAATTTTGTATATGCGGATCGATTTATGTTTATATGATAAATGTGGCATAAAATAACAAATGACTGGGGAAATGTGCTCATTTTATATTAGCGATTTCAAACCTAAGTCTAAGTGTGACAGATCACAAGTAGCTGCATTATTTTACCCTACGTTTGATCAGTGACCCATTTGTGTCAGCCCTTTTCAGTATTTATGTCAGATTTTATTGTAATGCTTATATAAAGAATAACAAGTACAGCGAACATACTGTCCTTTTGTCGCACCGGGGCATTTGATAAGGAAACGATCCATTGTAGTCATATCATGTAGATGTAGTTTTATCAGCTGGTTCAACAACTACATAAATCTGTTTTGCTTCCCTGCGATAAGCATGGTGCACTGAGAGCTATGGCGAGGGTGACCGGGTGCTGTACTGGCTGGGCTGATCATTGTCTAGGATAATAGGAACTGTGGACACGCTCGTGTCCTGGCACATATGTAGGCACCATCGTGATATGACTGGAACATAGTTGAGAACGACATTAAGTCCTACTTACTCACTTACGCTATGACGTGGTGAATTTTGTGTATGGTATGAGTAGTCTCCCTTGACTAAGATGAAAACGAAGTCACCAAGTCACAAAGCACAATAAATCTACTAGCGCGGTCACATTAACATTAATAAACGATAGGTTGAACTGATAGAAAAATGGCTTTTGGAAACTACATGTATACATTAATTTTACACGGATGTTTGACAGGTAGAGTTTTTAGTCCGTATCTCCTCATGAAACTGATGGTTAATATTTTGAGAAGTGTACATAAAAGTATGATTTGCCTCAGACTCCCTGCAGTCACTCATGTCACATGCTTGTCCAAAGAGCTCTGAAGTGTTATTCATTCAAATTGGATTTATGAGTACAATTCTCATAACGTCTTTTTGACTTTCGTTCCTCTAGAAGACCATGAAGGCAATAGTATAAATCGTGGACGTCTTCGTCAAAGAACGCATTCAATTCCTACACTGGATAACAGAGCACGGTCAAACAGTGGAAGTAGAGCAAGGTCATCTTCAAGGGAGAGAACTCAGAGATTACATCCACAGGTACACTTCATTTTAACGTATGATATTGTCACTTGGCAGTTGTATTTAATATTCACATTTTTCAGAACTGGAAAAGTCTCAAAACTTAAAACAATGTTGGATATGTCATGGTTGGCATGTAAAGAATCAAGGAATTAAAATGCAACAGAATCGTTAAAACTGAGAAATTGCGAAATAAAAAATCACTTGTTTCACACTATTATTGGAGAGCTATATTTGGGCTGATTATCATGTTTCCCTTGGCTCTATAGTTTACTGAAAAACCTACTGGTCCTAATTCTTCATATGGGATACATTTCAGTTTAATAAAATACTGCCGTACTCTTGTGCATACAACAGCTTGTCGTAAGAGGTGACTAACTAGAGCACCCGTGTGGTTCTGAGGTGTGAAAAAACAGGGTTCGAGCCCAGCTGGTGCATGTGTGAAAGTTTGCTTGTTACTTGCCGATGGGCGGTGGTTGTCTCCAGGTACTCCGGCTTCCTCCACCATGCAAACTGGCTGTTATTATTTGAGTGAAATAACATTGAGTGTGACATTAAAACCAAATCCCCCCCCCTTCTCCCTCCCCCCCCCCTCCCGTGTGAAAAGGAATAGGATCCCACCCATGAGGTTCCTGTGTGTAAAAAGGAATAGGACCCTACCACCCGTGGGGTTTTCTGGTGTGAAAAGGAATAGGACCAGCAACAACGTAAATCATATTCATTCGGGCCCTCGGTGGCCGAGTGGTCTTAGGCGTTTCACTGGTGATCGTTAGCCTCACACCACTGAACCGGCACAGGTTCGAGCCCAGCTGGTGCATGTGTGAAAGTTTGTCAGTTACTTGCCAACGGGCGGTGGTTCTCTCCGGGTACTCCGGGTTCCTCCACCATCCAAATTGACTGTCACCATTTGAGTGAAACAAAGTTGAGTGTGACATTAAACCAAATCCCCCCCCACCCTCTCTTATTCATTCACTCACTCTTGTGCATATATATTTACCACACTGTGAGTGTGTAGTAGTCAGCTGCCTCCCAAGCAGCATGATGCTTCAGTTAGGCAGCACTATTGAGATGTGGCATTGATTGGGACGACTCTATCACATGTAGGCACACCATCGTGATATGACTGAAAATCTGATTAAAGCAATATTAAATCATTCTCACTCACTCACTCATGTGCACATACTAGTTTCATTGTAAATAGTCTTCATTTGCGTTTTATATAAATTTATTTATTCGATATTTAATTCTAGGGCTTGCAAGGCCTATTCCTGGGGCAGGATCCGAGAGACAATCCGGCCATTACAGGCGAGCTCCGGGGGACGCTGTTGTCTAGTCAAGCTGCCCGTAGACGTGCACTGAAGCCCGTAGAGAACCGAACAAGGGGAGATAACCATCATTTGCAGTCACAGCTCAGACTGATCCAGTTGGAGGGGAATTCTGTTGGTAAACAGTCTTGACAGGACGTGGCATTGTTATACACAAACTCTCCCCCAGCCATCCTTCATGAGAACACCCCCTGTATTATTTTTCTTAATAAAATTGTGAGATCAAAGATATCTACAAAGTTACACTATAATTGAGTAAATGTCTTCATCTCATGCAGTTTGAACTCCTTATGCCCAATAAGTATACACAGCTGAAGGCACGGTACATGTAAGTGTCCTGGACAGGATGTCGATTAAGAGCCTGCTTTGTGACCTGCCAGATATTAGCTTGGACAAACTAATCCGTGACATACCAGATATTGCTACCCAGTAACTCTTGTAGCTGTCATACAGTGTATTAGTTATCTCAGTATTTGGCATCGGTGCTCATAAATAGGTCATTTAACAATCCCATAATGCAACTCACTAGAGGGAGGAAATTTGTGATTGTGATTTTCTCCCTGCACGGACCTAGTTGAACTATCAAAGTATTTCCAATAGGTTTTGACAGATAATAAATAGCGGTCAATCTAGTCATGATATATCAAACATTGCCATCTACTCGTAACTGACCTCCCTATTAAGTCACATTATGTCTTAACTGTGTGTTAATATAGTGTCAGTTGTATGTCAATATGTCGTTACCATGTGATGTCACACCAAGTTTGGGCATTGGCTTGTTTGGACAGCAACAATTACAATAACTACCAACCCAAACCAGTTAGAAGAGGTTAGGCCTAATGTCTTAGAGTTACAGATTTATGGTCGATCTTTCATGTAAGGTTCTATTGCTCAGGCCTTAATATTACTGGAAAGCCTCCCATCTAGGCTCACTGTTGTACGAAGACAGACTACTACTCTCCTTTGTCTCGTGATCCTTACATGACATATGAACCTGATTCAGCTCATGAGTAAGGGAGCTTCTTGAAATTGGGGCATACTAGGAACTGGCATAAGGTATTCCAAACAGAGTGACATGGTGCGCTGTGTTGGAACTCCTAGGAACTCCATGCCAAATAGTTTGGAACTCGGCAGACAAAGGATGCCTATGCCATTCCAATTGGAGCTCTAATCCGTCCAGATCAGAACACCAAACCTGGCATGGTGTATCCCATTTGAATAACCAACAATACCAGGGAACTGATCAGTTCCTAATTTCAAGAAGCTCCCTATAAGACAAGTGGGTCGGGCAAGATCAAGAGACTGATTAGTATTAATTATATGGAAATGTATATTTACAAGTGGAACTGCTGAAAGTTTACTGTTGGTAACACTGACTCCTGGCTAGTCTTACATGACGGACTTGTTCTAGGTTTGTGATAAATCAAAGTGTTAAAGATGTAATCAACCTCAAAATTGGAGAATTTGTTCAACTCTCAACTGCGCTCTCTTGTCATTGTAGTTTTCATATTTGACAACAGCGAGGTCAACATAGGCAAGAATATCAGTTTGAGAAATTTGAAAATTTCCCTTCACTTCAACGAACTGCGCTTCGATGCACAACCGCAACATCTGGAATAGCGATGACATCTGTTCCATGACACACACTGCTATCCACCATGTCCATCGACATATTCATATCCATTTGCCTGTACTGTGGACCTCACTGTTGTCAAATATGAAACATGCGATTTATTTTTGATGATCATTTTCAAGTTGAGATTGATGTGGTCGAATAGATTACCAGTTGTAACATACGTCATTCTCACTGAGGTTCAGAAAACTTGAAGTCTAGATTTGAGGATGGATTACATCTTTGAACATAAATTGTACATGGTTAAAAGCTGTGATTTTACCAAGTTTTCAAGGCCATTCATAGAGTATATTAGCTGCAGAATGTAGCTCTCCATTCAAGAAAGTCACACTTCTGTGACTATATATATACCCATTGTATGGGAAAAGTGAAATAGAATCTTTTCATGTTGAGATCAATTTTTGGTGACCCTTTTGGATGATCTTATCAGATTCCAAGAATGATCGATTCACTGCAGATTTTATCCTCATTTTCATTCCTTAAGCTGGATAATGCGTAAAGAATGTGACACATCACTCACGTTCATGTAGAGAAGTTATCGATGTATCAACGAGAAAATCTGGTGGCTATGTGAAACTTAAAATGAAAATTTCCCAAATATGCAATTAGACCCCAGTTATGCAGGTACATAGGCCAAAATTTGAAAGCGCTGTGTGATATCTTTATTCTTTCTTGTTGAATATTTATCTTTTGATATAGTTTTGTGTTTTAGCTGCCTGTGATAAAATACTATGTTTTGAAATTTGTTAATGATGTTACAACAAAGAATAAAATACATTCAGACAGAACTTTGGGTATATTATGTTGTAAATTGTATTGTTCAAGCTTGTGAATTTCTCTGATTCCTTTGGGAATCTCATAAGCATCTTTATTTGTAGTATATACACGTAGCGATCTCCGGCAGTGCCTCATAGAAATACGGCGACGTGTAATTAATAATATCGCCTCTTTCAACAGTTTTGTATCCAGTGTTTTCTGCATTTACAAGTCATGTTCTATAACTGAACAGATATCAAAAGGAATCACAGTTTGTTACTATTAGAATATGTATAATGGTATATGATGTTACTGAATTTCACAAAAACACAAATAGTAATAGGAAATCCAAGAAACTCTATAATTAATAAACATCCCATGAACCTCTGGATTCACTGGTGTAAATAGCAAGATTTCTGGTCAGCTTCTATTCAACTGCGCATAGTGAATGTAAACTCCAGTTAAATGAATCACAAGCACTTAGACTAATATAAACAGCATATTAGATTGACGCATGATCAAAAGAAAGAAAGATTAATGCAGATTGTCTTCCATTTATTTTCAGTCATTGCATACCAGTCAAAAATACTAGAGTAATATATTGCTACATTGGCACGTGTGCACACAGTCACACTTATTCTGTAAAATGAGTCGTCTTTGTTACACCAAGTCAATTTCTATGCTGAAAACTTCGAATGAATGTGAGTGTAGAAACTGACTTCGTAGATACTGTTCCTCAGCAGCTCTATGTACTTAATTGTCGCAATGATCAATCTCATAACAATTATACGGCCTGGGTCTGTGACACAACCTCCTTGCCAGAGGAACAATTTTGCTATTTTATGAGGACATTTATGCCACATTTCTCACTTACATCCCACCTAATCTAACTGAAACTGACTGATATAGGCCACACCAATATTGGCTGAACCTGGAAAGTATTAAATTCTGAACTTATACTTTTGTTATATTGAAGACCACAAGCTTTGTTTCACTTAGGACAAACAAACGTTGATGCTCAAATTGCAGGCATTTCCATCGCATGGTTAAATGCTGCCTCCCTAATTAAGTTTTTTGCTCACATACACTACGGGGTGCATTCACCCTCTTGAACCCAAGCCTAGTTTTGAGGTGTGTGCAACAGGATAAACAGGACAAACGGTTTCTCAATTTCAATAAGTGCAATATATGCTTCCATACTAATGCTTGCCCAAGTGCTTTAAATGTGATTTGCTGAGGCTCTCCCACACAATCTTAAGTTAACTGTTTTAGTATAATCGGACAGGTGGACTGCAATACCGACAATATTAGGGACAAATTTCCTGTAACAATCTGGCTATCCTGATGATCTTGTATGCTTAGTGGCAGTTGAACTAGTACTGGTAGCATTCTGTACTGCTCCTACTGCCCTATCAGGGTCTTCCCATGCCTCTGTTGCCATCTATGTAAATCTTGGCGTTTCTGTTCCAAACTAGTTTGCTCAAATGTCTATGGGCCGACGGTGGTGTATTTAACAATCCAAATGACATTAATTTAAATTGAAACAGTCCGTGCAGTGTGGAAAATGACAAAATTTAGAAGAAAATAATACAGAGTTGTTCAGCATTAGTAGAGACCCCAACGGCTGCATGAGCTGCCATGCGGATTGCGTGTGTAAACACAAATTATGTGGTGGCGGAAAATGTCATAAAACATGAATTTCTGCCTTAATTAACTGTGAAAATTACTTGGATTAAATAAATATAATGTTTTGTTGTCGATGGTATTTTAATTAGTCCATAAAATGTTTCGTGATCGGCAGAGAGCGGTTCTGGAGTTCACTTAATTTTGCAGTGCGATGGTCGCCGTGGAAAATGGCGACGCTTTTTTAAAAGTCCTTGTCTTGCATCATCTCTTAGGATGTGAGCCAGTTGTTTTTTCCCTTTCAATTTGGTCTTAAAATCTTCGTAATTTCTCACAGAATATCGCAAGGGTACCAGCTTTATTAAAACATACAAAACTGTTTTCGTCTCCCGTTTTATGGCGATTTTGCGTGACCTCGAAAGCCGTCTCCAGTGAGAATGACCGAGCAGTCCGTTATTTGAATGTTCGTGTCACTGTTCTGGCTGATATATGAATAAAAATTGTACTGGCTCATGTCGAAATCCCGAATTTATTCAGACTTGTACGTTCCCCGAAGCGCATAACGTCTTGGTGTTCGACGTAACCAGGGGTAACGAGGTCATGCCGACAGAGGGCGTCTCACGTCTAAAATGGCGGAGCCCTTTTGATAGCGTCGTTTGAGGCTGAATGCTGGCGAAAAACGATCTATGTTGCTATAAATTTTGCGATATTGTTACTGTTCAATGTATGAATTAATATGTGATATCTCAGAATGTAATACAATGTCAAGTTACATGACCTCAAAGAACGTAAATCTCTCGCGAGTCGCCTTGTGGTTCACGATGAAATTCTCCTTACCACGTCCAGCTGGTACAGCATGCGGTTGCCGTTTTCGCGGGTGAAAACAGCTCCAGTCACGTTAGTAGTAAATTGTAATCTCCCTTGAATTGAACTTGGAAGCATGGACTAAACTAGACTCGTACCCAGCTCCAATTCGCTATCGCTCTATGGAGACTAGTTATCGGCAGGCATTTTAAATCAGCACTGCACAGTGATTGGCCCATGGTATTCTCCACCCACAATGCCCCTCCATGCTTGTTTGGACGTCGGCAAAATGGTACATCTTCAGAAAATTTATGACCTAGGCCTATCCAAAGTTCACAGCTCTTCACAAGATCATTATTGCTTAGCATCATCAGATAAACAAGACTAGTACGATCAGACAACATGAAGGCGAAAATACTGTATAATTGACGTAACTCGTTGTTTTCCGCGTTTCAGTGGTTGATCTTCAATGCAGAATCTAGGTCAACTAAATTTATAATGTCAGCTGCTTCAAACGAGTAGGCCTACAAGTACGTTCAGTTTTTTTTTTTAACAACAAAACTTGCATAATGTTAACAAAAGTACATATAGGGCGTATGAACAGTACTGTGTATTGAATGAAGAACAGAAATGCTGCAAATCCCCTGACCTGATCATGAACATGTCACGCTAAGAACCTTGGAATAGGTCATAAATTTTCCGAAGATGTACCGTCTTGCTGGACGTCGTGGTAGTCGTAGAAGCGAGGGCTTTATTTAGGAAACCTACCATAATCGCTCATCGCTCATCAAATCTTACAAAGGATCTATATAATACTTGGTGGATTGGTGGCCGTAGCGCTCAATGCCCTTTATCGCACCATAGACGAGTACTGGTCACTAGATACACGCGAACAACAACAACAACACATATTGACATTGGTCTATTTACCGGTCTAGATTTAGACCGGTAATTCAGCCAATCAGAGAATGCAAAATGCCTGCCGCTAACTAGACCCCAACGGTGCGTGTGAGTTGAGGGCTAGGTACGAGTCTAGGACTAAACTTGCGATTTGAAACAAATCATTGAAATGTTCAATTATTTTCGACAGAATAATATTTCCTAAAATGTTTTAAGACTAAAAAAAAATTAATAGCATATAAAATAGTCGTGATGAAGTAAGTTTTATCAATCTGTGTCACTTTATTTTATTTTGCAACAACAACAACTTTGACTCCATTCACTCAAATGTTTTTCCTTCTGGCTGACAATGGTGCTTCATCTACTTTACAACAGAATAAACAAAAGGAAAAGCGGGATCTTCAACTGATTTGATTTTTAAAAATTATCCATTTTGTTTAAAACTTATTTCTTATTAGAAAATTAGAATATACATCATCAAATAAAATAAATGTTCCATACCGAGTAAGAAATTTATGGAAATTAACTCATTAATGAATGTCAGTGGGCAAAGATAATTATGTGGTATGGGAACGTTAGGTTGTCCATGGGTCCAATCTTTTTCTCAATGAAATTCAAGTTCACATTTACAAATCCTGGTGACAATTGATACCTGTTTCAATGCAGGTACCCCGGTACCATAGTAAAACGGTGTTCCATTATGCAAATTTATGCAAATAAGGCAGCTAAATATTGCCGCGGCGTCAACAAAATGATCACCAGCAGATCTAGCATGTTCAAAAATCCTTGACTACCAAATTTTATTAAAATTGTCCTGAAATTAAAAGAAAGAAAGAAGTGTTTGCAAAAATTTACTTATAATTGTGTACCATTTTACCCATTAGGCTCCCATTCCCATTGTTTTAACATAGACTGATTTCCAATAAACCGCTGAAATAAAATAAATTCAAAAATCTGCATAAAATCAAGTTTTGATTCGTTTTCGAAAATTTAAAAAGCATTGAACTTCAAAAAATGCCCTCTATGAAATCAAATCTAAACTAATCCAAAATAAATTAGGTGAAAAAAATGTTGGGGTCTCTAGCATTAGTATTTGTCAGAAGTCTTTGCTGAGGTAGAATTTGTTAAATGACAATACTGACTCACGTACAAATATCCCCTTTGTGTACTAGTATCGCATCGACTCTGCATCGAATATTTACCCTTGATTGATTTTTCTAAAAGCAATGGCAAGTCAATTAGTCAAAACTATTTGCAAATATAATTTTTTCGCATGCGTAACAGTGGGTGAAGAATATGACGACGGCTCAATGTAGCATCTTAATTCGAATTTGCTTGCACCTCATCCCTATGGTTAGATTCAGTCACCTGTTGGAATGAGATCAATTTCCCGATTAACAAGGTCAGTTTGTCAAACTCATTCAACAGAGGTCTCTAACGTTCTTGTGCACGTTCATCGCTGAGATGGGAACTACATTTTGTACCAGTCCCTGCACCAGTAACTCTCCCACTCGAGCAAGGCGACAATTAACCACCTCACTGGGGCATAATATACCCCAGCCACCACTCAGATTTTCGGACAGCATTCCCGCCCTAGTAGCACACCACCGGAAGTGACATCATATAAAGTAATATAAATTACTTTTCAATTCTGCATTATACCTCTGTTGACGTAGGGTTGAAAAAAAGAATGATCTAGAGATTGTTTCCCCCGTTTATATGGGTAGAGTATATGAATAGTTCGCTCGTATGGGTCATTCTCACGGAAAGGCGCAATTCGTGTCACTCGACCCAAATTTTCTTCTAACCAGTCTTACGGCTGAAAAAATTCAGATTGTTCGTAGTATTCATTTAGTAGAGTACGAATTCATTGCAAGCACTCTCCCGATTGATTTTTTTAGGTAAATTTTCACCAGAACCCTCAATTTTGGGTAAAATAGACCTGTAACTGGCTGTAGTGACCTACTTGATACCACGATAAAGTTGCCAAAAATTCTTTTGTTCTATATTATTCTACCTTTTTGGCAACCAGCCGCATCTGTTCTTTCAATATATGAATATATTTTTTACAATGGCAGATTATCTTGTGAAAATGGCATGGGCAAAGGTCTGTAACTGGTTTTCGGGTCATTGGTGTTACTGTAACTGAAATCGGAGCCAAAAAGCGAACGCTTAAATTAGAAACAAAGATTTGCCACCAGGCGGCTTCTTTTCCAAGCGCGGGTAAACTTGAGATTCCATAAGAAGTGTTTTATGAAACTCTTTTCAGTATTTCAGTCATTTCTAGCTCCAAATTTTCAGCGTACGTTTATTACCGGTCAATGGTGTTACGTGTCAGGATCAACATGTAGTGGCTCCCGAGTAAAAATATTAACTGGTAACAAAGAAATGTGCGCATGAATTACAAAATCATTGTTCTTGGACCGTCACGACAATATACGAGGGAGCAACAATGAATTCCTTCCAAAATGTCAGTGGTGTTACCTGTCAGTGGTGTTACTATTTTTAGGGTAACACCATTGACAATTATGATGATTTTGCTCCAAATTTCAGTACAACTTGAATTTACCTTTCTTCCAAATAATACTAAGTTAAGGAGTCTTGTCATATACGTGTTTTGCCCCTAGATCGCTTTCACTCACGGCTACATTTTTGCCTCTATGAACAAATTGGTCACTGTTGTTACACGAGGTCAATGGTGTTACTCGAGGTCACTGGTGTTACCGGGTTGTCACTGATGGTGTTACATTTCAGTTAGATAACTATTTGAAGAAGAAGAAGCAGTTTTATCAGAAGGCTTTCCATATACCTGTTTTGTCCCTAAATATTCTTCACTTGCAACTGCATTTTTGCGTCTATGAACAAATTAATCAGTGGTACGTGTTACACGAGGTCAGTGGTGTTACCGGATTGTCAGTGGTGTTACGGATGCAAGAATGGTCTTGAAATTCAGAAACACTTGTTTAAGTTGTCCCATATTTTGAAAAAGAAACAAACTCGATTAGTTTAAAGTCAGCATCAAGAATAAATAGGTTTTATTATACAGAATCTACATGAATAGTTGATACATGCGGTCCAATTGGCTGATTTTGGTGAGCTAAGTAGCATAATTAGGAAAATAAAAAGAAACTTGTTTTCCTAACTTCAATATTTTTTCATCATTAGTCATAGTTACATGCAATCTATTGCCTAGCATGTGTATATCTTCCTATTTCTGTTCTCTTAGTGCCCAATATACTGATCATTCCTGTGTAACACCACTGACATTATTGAAGACAACTCCACCGTTAAGTGTTACGAAAAGTTTATTGTTCGGAATGTCTGCATTTATTGTATGCATTATAAAGAGTTTTGTCAATGGGGAATCTGTTGAAATCAAATTCTGTAGTCATTGGTGATGTTGATTTTGACATATTTCCCCAAGTGAAATTGTGCCTTTCTGTGAGAATGACCCGTATACAAAACTGAAGTTGTTTGGTCGGATTGAAAATGAACCGTGTGGGCGTGGGTCTTTCCCTATACGTCATAGCCACGTCGTAAAGGGCATATTCCGCTGGCAAAGTGGAGTGAGCTTGTCAAACAGAGCATGCGCTGTGGGGAGGTTGGAAGACAATGTATCAAAAAGATCTTTTTCGTCTACAGTTGGTTCACACAACATAAATGAACATTAGGATTCTTCGGATGTCAAGACCATATCGCTGGGAATTTACTGATAAATCTTAAAAAGAAATGACTGGTTTTGTATAATAAAGGTGTTATGGTAGAAAAAGACTTTGTTAGAGGTGTTCATAAAGTGCCCGAATCTTGTAAATGAAAAAAGTTGTTTGGAACTTGGAAGACGAGTTTGCTGTCCCTTTGGTGGCTGCATTCAGAAGGCACAAAAAATCTTATAAGAAATTGTTTGACAAAGAATTTCTCATCTCGAATCAGAACTTTTCATTTTTTCAGTTCCGGTCTAGTTTCCACTGAACTCCCCGAACTAGCCTTGTCGCTCTACTGGTCGGGACGTCACTTTCTTCCGAAATGCCAGCCACTCACTCCAGCACATATTCACATACTCTACCGACAATCAGGGCGTATTTTCGGCTTGTTCCGACAAGAACCGATGAACTCATTAGATTCAAACAACTCTTGACCGTATGATTCTCAACGTCATCGTTAGAAATAAAGATATCTATTTCTTATCGATCTTCATCACCACTCCTAACAGCACCACTCCTAACAGGAATTGCCAGGGACCTCTCTGCGATGGTCTAGTGGTTTAGAATATCCGCCTCGGATGCAGGGGGCGAGGGCGGAGACGGAGGCGGAGGGAGGAGTCCTAAGATCAATCATGGATGGAGTCATACCCAGGAGTTGCTTTCTGACTTGGAGCTCAGCCTTAATACGATAATCCACCGTATTCTCGGGTCTGAATGTTAGGTGTCGACGAATACTTTCCTGTAGTCATATGGCTACTTTTTAGACAGCAAACGTCAATTTTTCCCACCTCTTGCATATCGCTCCAATTTATTACCTGTACATGGTAGGATTCTGCTGGTGGACTGTTAGTCCCCGAGGCCCGCCCTCTGTACATGTCACTCGACAAATATATGTAAGTGTATTGTTTCTGTGGGAAATTTAATCCGTACGACGTCGGACAGTATACAGGTTAGTTTTTCTAGGTTTCTTACATTTACCAGGTTACCCCATGTCAAGGCGTTTACTCCATCAGACGTCCATGATGCTCATCCATTAACATCAGATGAGTTTTTTGAGCTGATCTAGTTGTCATCACAGCTCCCGAGCTAGCGTATCTAATTCCGCTCAAGCCGGTGCTAGCAGCCGTGTGGATACTTCATAGTAGGGGCCGTGTGGATACTTCATAGTCTCCACACACAGGTACTTCTATCTACCGTTCTATGTTCCACCCCCAACCATAGTCTATAGAGACTATGGTTGGGGGTGGAACATAGAACGGTAGATAGAAGTACCTGTGTCTCCACATGAACAGCTGCAATAAAAGTGCGGCTGAGATACCAAGGCTACGTCCGAGAATCCACCGTATTCTCGGGTCTGAATGTTACGTGTCGACGAATACTTTGCTTTTTAGTCACCAGACGTCGTCAATTTTCCCCACCTCTTGTATATCGCTCCAATTTAAGATGCAATACAAGCTCACGGACTGTTTGACCTGGTGCCCGGAAAATGACTGCGTGAAGTATCAGGTATATCTACGGCATGGTGCTTCACTTTCTCCCTCGTCACTTTTTGATCGGTGTAGATGTTGACCACTAAAACCTCGTAACACAACAAATAGGAGTTTATGCTCTATTTTTATTCATAAGCCAAACGATCCGTGATGAAGTCGTACAGGAGGACTTAGGAAAGTTTGTATATAAATGTCTAGCTTCCATGACCGGGTATGCATGCCATTTCTGTGCACGACATGTATGCAGGAAGTAGACCATTGTCGTATGCTTGGCACGTGCAGGTATTGCATCCGTCTATAGCTTTCGTGCTTTGGCCATGGGAAAACCATTCATCCTTGTAGAAACATCGTTTGGGAATAGCTGTGCGTTCTTCGACGTTTGTTTCTGAAACAAATAGCGAGTATTGTAAATGCAATTATATTATTATTATATTATTGTAGTTGCATAGACTGGTCTGTATCTGTGGGTCTCTTGCTCAAAAGTGCAGCGCTTTACCTATTAAGCTAAGAAAGAAACTCAGTTCCCGCTAGTTTACATGAGGTGAACCAGCTACCAACACACTACGAACCCCAACGCGTATAAGGAACGTCCTCTCCCGAACCATCCATTCCTTCGAACACTCTTCCCTGGCCATTCCTGACCATGTTGTAAATTCTCAGAGCGCTCTGGTCACGATTGGATCCATATCTTGTTCAGGGGATCAGGGCCTTTAATACCGGACTAAAGGGAAATTTCCGCTGACCACAAGGCACTGGTGAACCAACTCCCGACTCATAAAGTAATATCGAAAATAACTGTGCTATATATACTACACAACGTCTTGTCCGTCATTCAATATTCAGCGATCATCCATTAAAGAATTTCCGCGTCCATAATCCATAGATCTAATTCATATAACAGCGTTAGCCCCAAATTTATAAAACAAATCGTTGTAAACATAAACATAGGTTAGTCACCTACAAGAGAGAAGCGGTCAACAGTTTTCAATGATGCCGACAAGACATCATGATGTTTCAAATTATCAAATCCGTATCGCTGATCAGTATTCTTACTCCATATAATTTTCGCTGTGAAGTCGTTATCTAGAGTATGATGTATCTCAGTCTCGCTTTGTTGTGTCTCCAAAATCGATGAGAAGTGCAGTGTAAACGATTAATGTCAGTGATATCTTTTTCGAAAATCAACATCCGCTCTTCTTTCTCATGGCATGCGAAATTAGCAAACAATAGTTATCAGTGGCTTTAATCAATAGAAGCCAAAACAGTTAGTTCTGTAATTAAATAACCCCATTATTATTATTTATTTCACCATTTGTTCATTTTTATTTAAGCGATGTTAAAATAAATGTATATACACTGTATACACTGTATAATGGCACGCCTAGGAGCCCGGAATTATCGAAGCCTTGCATGATATTAACCTTACCAGGTTTCGGCGATTTGGATGCTGTTCCATTGGGGAAGAGGAATCAAGCTTTCCATTCTATATATTTGGATCCAGTTGTACCGGAAAAATTTAAAGAAAAATCCAAGATGGTCGCCATTATGACGTCACAGTGACGTCAACTTACCGGAAGCCATTTCTTTTTTTATCTATTTCCAGATTATTATTATTATGTAATATGATAGAGAATAATTAGTTTTGGCACCATAAATTACTTACACGCCCTTTGGGACAAGAGAAATCCGAAATAATGGACAGAAAATACCGCAACTTTATGAGGACAACTCATGCGAGCCATTTTGAATTTACCCATGCTCATTTGCACCTAGGATTATGCAGATGGTGACAAAATGACGCCAATAAGATTTATGGAGAAGTGCTTTTTTCAGTTTCAGGCCTTTTGTTCTCTTCGTTCCGATGAGCTATGGTGACCCACTGGGGTAGTTTCCCCCACTTCCACTCCCAAGGCCAGACAGCGTTAGAGTTTAGATTTATCACAAACCTGCTACTTTGGGTATTAATAGGATCGAATAAAATAATAGGCTTGTACAGTAGCACTAACGCGGAAGTATTAGTTCTGTCAGTTGATTGGATAACTTTACCAGGACCGAAAAACAAGAAGTGGCAATCGCAAAATCTGGTTAGATAGTTGGTATTGTGCAAGTCCCCCCAATTGGCTGAAATCCACATACCTTGAAGTACAGATACTGGTATATGCATACACGCCCGCATTGTGCATATTACCATGCCACCTTCTTGGCAGCCGCAAGAGTTACAGCCGTCAGCCGATTTAAAGCCCTCTCCGACCTTGTACATATGTCCATCGTAATCGCAGAAACCTGGTCTAGGGTTGATCACTTCTCTGATCTCAGGAGCGACTGGAGGTAATACAATACCACATAAATCGTGTATTATATATATAGAGAGAGAGGGATGATGATATTCGCATCTACTCACCCCCTCTATGAAAGAAAACAAGTTTTCGAAAAATATTGATATTCTCTCACATGCCCGGCATCCAAAAAGTTTTCGCGTCTACAATTACTATTACGCTGTTCGCCACACTCAACACTTATTTGGTTACTCATAGACTTTTTGAGCGCTTCTAAGGGCAAATTAGGAAAACGAAACTCTTGTGGCACAACCTGTGAGCGTACATGCTTTTCAGCACATAACAACTTGAGGAGGCAGGGGGGACGCGCGAGAGATAGAGCCAGTATTTGGTTTGTGTTTGATCAAACAGAATTGACCATATTTGTTGGTTGTGTTCAGCATGAAATCTGAATTTTATCCTCAGACATTTGTGTGTAAGGTGACCTGTATAGATTTAAAGCCGTTACAAAATGCTGGGTTGAAATCGTGCAGCCGTCTTAATTAATGTCTATCAGCTAGTATGAGATAGAATAAGTTAGTCTAGTCTATATGAGAGCACTGGGGTATAGAAGGTTAAGAGGGCGATGAGGGGTTTCCTAAGATTGATATGAAGAGAACGAGCAGGTATTTGATAGGTGGTATAGGTCATGCCTAATTGAAAAGGGTTGTCTTCAAATAAGGTAGGGGAGTTATAGAGGACATCAGTTATTGCAGATGACTTCAAGATAATCCACAAGGAAAACAAGTTTCGGTATGTGAATTATGGAAAGATATGAGAAGGGAGGCAATTTGGCGATAAGGCTGAGAAAAAGCCAGCCTTGATCGTAAGGATGTGATGATTCAAGCGGTAGGCTCGGTATGACATAAAACACCTGGTTGGTACAAGGGTACGTTCACATTATTCGTTTGCAATGACATGCCAAATGAGTCAACCGTTTACAGTACATTCAAATAGTTTAGTGGATCAGTTATTGTATTCATACCCAAATCAGCACGAATATTCTAGGTACCTGCCAGAGCAAAAGAGAGATCTACCTTTGTAACGTCAGATGGGTTATTCAAAGTCATACCCTTTAGGATGAGGTTTCGATCAGTGGATAACCAGGTTGTAGCATCGCGTAATTCGATGAATTCGTGTAAAGCGATACATCTGAAACATCTCGGGCAGTTATTTGACGGATTAGATTAAGCTAATCTAGTTGCATTTCTCCAGAAGATCGAATTTTCTTGTGAGCAAATAACTCATTTTGATCATATAAGTCAAGCTCGTTCTACCAGGTGGAGCTGAACCTCTGTAAACTGGTGCAGTTAGCCATAGATGCCAGCGATGTAGGTGTAGGAGCTGTATTGCTTCAATAATACGAAGCCGGTTTTAACAAACCTGTGCGGTATTACTCAAAGGAGCTCAATAACTTTAAAAAGGCTCAAATCAACCATTGATTGATACCCTGTCGTGTATTCATTTGACCTAAATATTGAAATAAATATAACGAGCAGCTCTGTTGATGTAATTGTATATACTTCGACTAGACACTTCCACAGTATTTTGTAACAAAAACTTTTCTTCCGTACCGTACAATTTCCTTTTCTTTAAGTTCTGTTGCAGCTTTGGAATGTTCTAGAATGATGTATGCTACAACGTTGTGTAAGTGTCTTATTGATTTGTTATATTAAATTATTCCGTTTGATTTTTTGTATTCTATAATTGTGGCATTGTCTGAAAGATCGAATTCAACTGGGATGTTAATATTCACGAGAGGTTGACAGTGTCAAAGTTGCATTAATCTCTCGTCATACAGCTGACGTCTGAGTGAGCACTTTTTCATTTTTATAAAGATTTAGGTCAAATTTTATTATATCCCATCTGGAGAGTCGATGGTTTCCTTCAAAGGTGAAGGTGAATTCTTCTCTGAGTAGAAGGTGGTCTATCTGATAATAGGTAAGTGGCTTAAAACCGAAGACTTACGTTTCCGAATTGTTATCTTTCATCAGTTATTTATCGTTTCTGTATACATAAGTTAGCTACGTAACCGAGGTTTCAGTTAGAAAACAGCATATCTTGATAGAGGAAACCATCTGTTTTCAATCAAAAACCGTTTTCAAATGTTGCGCACTTAAACTTTATTAACACATATTTGTTAACTAGCGTTGCATACCGCTTGAAAAAGATTTATTGCCAGATTTTATCCGAACTTTAACTGAACCATTCTGTATAACAACAGACATTGCTGCATCTTTGTCAATTCTTTTTCACATGCTATGTCATGGGTTCTTTCGAATGATACTATCCGCCCTTGCTGTATATGAAGAACGGTCTGATATTCCAAAATTATCCAATGACTCCTCCAATTTCCTTTGATCGTTCCCTTGTAATACATTCACTACACTACACAAGTCACCCGTTTTGTATAAGAAATACATCACACCTGACCACTTTTCCCCGGATTAGGTCGAAAGAGACGGAGCTCTGCAGTCAAGCTCTGCTGATCATTGGATAAAACAGTTACATGATAGACACTCGACAATGCTTCGCCCCCTCATGCACAATATCTTACCAGTATTTGGCATACATTGTCTCGTGCCATTATGTAACTATTACATACATAATTACTCAATCCTGTCACTCTATAGTGGTATTTTTGATAGGGGGTTCAGAGAGGATGTCAGTGAATGACAGTGTGTGCAGGGGGTTAACTTGCTTGGCATTGCAAGGTTGCATTTAACTATATTGTATATGACAGTTTTCGGGTATGACGCAGTCAGTATGTCGGCACCTCTTCCCACTTCCCTTATATGTGTTGTAATGCTCTACACAAATGTACTCACTTTTCAATCCCGAGGATAAACATGCCATTTCGGTACAGAAAACCATGCCATTCTTTGAACATCCACACGAGTTACAGCCGTCGGTGGATTTAAACCCTTCGCCGGCCTTGTACGTGCGTCCATTGTAATTACAGAAACCAGAATTGATCACTTCTCTGACAACCGGCGGGCCTGAAAATTTTACAAAGTGATAACATGCAATGCTTATATGGCAAACAAAACAGGTTCTCGGAGAAGTCTTATGAGCTCACAAGTAGGCCGATATTTCCAAAGATGAAACGATCATAAGCAGTGATTAGCTCAGTGTAAAACTCAAATACACGAATGACCGGTCGTTTGAAATTCACAGAAACGAAGAGTTATTGCCCCTTTTCCAGGAGCAAGAAGCTGATACAGCAATGCCTTCAACATGGGTCTCGAGAAAATCACAGTCACAAGTTTGTTTATAGACAGTGCCAGAAGGTAACAAGGGCCTGAAAAATCACTCAACTGTTCTAGAGTGAAAGAAGCATGCAGAAATCATGTAAAAATCCGTTGAAATAATTTTTTTCAGCTATTTTCTGTCCGTGCCTAAACTTACAGCATGCGTCAGGCAAAACTTTACTCGTGGTTCGCATTGCATTCTGGGAAGGAAATATGGGAATTTTGCTGTTTTTAAACGATCGGCAAGGCGTGTTTTACGGAAATGTTTCTAGTTTAGTGTTTCCAATGAAAATCCCGAGAACGCAGACACGAGGCAAATATGGAGGGCAGGTATTCGATATTACTCACACGGACGTTGTTCAAAACAAAAAAGAGTTCTAGGGTCAAACATCACTAAACATTTACACCTGTGTCCAGAGATTATTTTTTATCCCGCTTTCGTCCAATGAAAACGAGTGATCAAGGTCACATGGTCGCCCGATATTTTTCCGGTGATTGCAATTCGGGGTGAGTAACTAGGTTATCTCCCTCTACAATAGTCTCTGTCTCAGACCACTCGGGTCGGCTGCCTAAAGTCGATTACTGCTCGGGCTTCATTTTGACAACAAGTATTTGTAATACAGGTGAGATTCACCAGCTGTAGTTATAAATTAGATAACATTCATTTCAATGAAAACGAGTGATCAAGGTCTCATGGTCGCCCGATATTTTTCCATCTAGCCTCGTTGATTGTAATTCGGGGTGAGTAACTAGGTTATCTCCTTTTAAAATAGCCTCTGTCTCAGAGCACTCGCGTCGGCTGCCTCGCGTCGATTTCTGCTCGGGCTTCATTTCGATAAGTATTTGTAATAAAAGTGAGCTTCAGTGGCTGTAGTTCTAAATTAGAGAGCATTCATTTTATGAACAGCTGGTATTTCATCGTAATCAGCGATGATCAACGCAAATGAATATTGCAAATGTGTGACTTCACATACCGGTAGTGTTTCGTGAGCAAGAACAACATAGGGCCAAAGTTGTTCACAAGAAGTCCTTTCTCATAGAATTTGCCTATGGACATTAGCGTGCTCAGAAAGATTCTTCAGCGGGATAAATTCGTTACATGGTTTGTCAGTGACCCAGTACAGTAATCTATGGGATCAGTAAAATTTACATTGGGCCTGCGTCAGCCTCGCCCAATATAAATTTTACCCTTATATTTCTGTATTGGGTCACTGAGAAACAGTGTAACTAATAATCCGATAAGTTATTCAGTTCGGTATTATGTGATTACTAGGACACTTATAGATTTCTCCGGAGTTTTTATCCATTAATTACGAACTCGCTCTGGATATATAGGCAATTATAAAGCTGTTGTCACACCGCGTCATGACCCATCGCATCCTATCAAGCGTATACGAATGTCAACATCTTTATCAAAAATGTCTACAAATTGCAATTGCTTTCAGAATAACTATAAATATCCAGGCACGATGTCTTTTGCTCATACACATGAACAGTTTTACATGGCAAACATGTGGCAATGTCGTTAGTTCACGAAACGGTGTGCCTTCGTCTATTTATATCTTTTCGCGACAGCATCCTCAGGTTCCACTGATTACATCACACATATGGCGTAGGTCACAGAAAATATATGGCTTCGGACTGAAACTTTGCAGCAGCATTAGACACACCTGACTGTTGTCTGTCGAGGAAGCTTGTCGGGGAGAGACCAAATAACAAAGTATCATACTTCAAGATGATAGACTTCTGTTGTTTTACATGTGTCATAATGTGAAGCAAGCATGGAGAGCGAGCAATCTTGCGATATTCATAAAGATTGTGACGCATTTACCCGAGAAAAAAAAATCACTTTTGCTATTGTGAAGTCAAGAATTAATTCCTTCGATTCTGTACAAAAGTTTTTGCTTCATACAGAGAAAATATGACGTAAAACAGAGCCGTCGGACGTTTAACTTTTGTCTGTATTTAAGTTGGGATTTTTAACATATGTGAAATATGACAACGTTAAAAAAACGTGACAAAATTTTTCAACATGACCATATCTGCCGTGATATTACTTCGAAATATCAGATTGTTTAAAGGGGTTATAAACGGCATGAAGCCCATTTTGGGTACGTCTATTGACGCTGTTTTACGCGAAGTTTGACTGTTAGCTTTAACAGTTCACAACTAAAGAACAAAGCATTTTTCCATTCCAAAGGAGGGTTTTTCTCGAATAAACGGCGCACTTGTTAATACGGTTCCCTCACTCACGTGAGTAGTATACAAAGCGTGAATTGACGGAATAGCGCCTCACTGCGCATGCGCAGAACCTGGTGTGACGTCATAAGTGTAGGTTTTGTGGCGGTATTGGGGCGGTGTGCGCATGTGTGATGTGTGGGAGGTGGGTACAAGATGGCCGCCATGTGGGAGGTGGGAAAAGATGGCCGCCATGTGGGAGGTGGGAAAAGATGGCCGCCAAGATGTGGGAGGTGGGAAAAGATGGCCGCCGTGTGGGAGGTGGGAAAAGATGGCCGCCATGTGGGAGGTGGGAAAAGATGGCCGCCATGTGGGAGGTGGGAAAAGATGGCCGCCATGTGGGAGGTGGGAAAAGATGGCCGCCGTGTGGGAGGTGGGAAAAGATGGCCGCCATGTGGGAGGTGGGAAAAGATGGCCGCCATGTGGGAGGTGGGAAAAGATGGCCGCCATGTGGGAGGTGGGAAAAGATGGCCGCCAGTAGTAAAATGTATAAAAGGAGTTGATTTTTAGGGAAAGGGGTGTATTCAATCTGACTTACCTGACCTGACTTGATCAGCCAGCCAGCCAGCCCGCCAACCAGTCCTCCTGCCTGCCTAGCCGCTTGTATGAGACGAAAAGCATGAGACGTGGAGAAGATTTTCCCTTGGATCCAGCCGCACTTCCGGTTGAAGTCTTGCCTGAAGATGAGCGTGTCAGGGCCATTTATCAACGTCACTGGGCTACCATACGCCATTGTTTCCACCGTGACCATTATAGTTCCAATACGTGTATTTTCATACCTTTAGGCCGTCGCGCATGCGCAGAATCACCCTAATTCAATCTTCCACCCAGTGCATCAGATAGCCCTTCTCCTTACCTTCAATTTGATACCTCACTCGACCCCATTGGCCCATTTTTAAAACAATTTTTTGCTATAGGGTGATAATTTACACCCTTCACTGCCGCGCATGCGCAGAATGCCGATATTTCAATCCCATACCCAGTGCATCAGATAGCCCTTCTCCTCACCTTCAATTTGATACCTCACTCGATCCCATTGGCCCATTTTAAAAATAATTTTTTTTTGCTATAGGGTGATAATTACACCCCTTTTTTTTCGCTAATTTCACTAATTTCAATTTTTAATTGTTAAAAAAACATAGAAAATGAAAAAGATTTTTTTTGGCGCCATGAATCTTTTTTCTCTTTTTTATTAAGTTTTAAAAAAAAAAAAAATTTTGGCTTCCATTTCCCTTTCCCTCCCCCCCTCTCCCCTCCCCCCCTTTTTCCGTTTTTCAATATTTAATTGTTAAAAAATTGAAAAAATTGAAATTTTTTTCTTGGGGCATAACAATGATGGGGTCTGATGTTAATTTTTGTGCAAAGTTAGAAGTTCCTCTTGCGGGGAAGATGGTTGGCCCTGAAAAGGACCGTTAGTGTTACTCCACCACCACACTTAGGCACGGTAGATTTTCTTTCCAGGCGTTGTCGTGGGCCCACGTCTACTATTTAACCATGGCAGTTCATCTTGTAGTTCCTCATCAGTTGAGTCATTATCAGGTTCTTGTAGGGTTTCCATCGTGCCTATTTCTGCGTCATATTCATCCCTTAGTCTTTCCAATTGGGCATTTTCTTCCACAGTTCGCCGCAGTTCTTGTAATTCTTCTGTACTGCGTGTTAAGATGGATGTTTCGTTTTCCAATTCCCTTTGAAAACTGGTGGTTACCCTCATTCCATCATTTTCCAGAACGCTAACCAGCTCTGGGTATTGCGTAGCGGCATTTCTCGGGTCCCTAACGGGATGCTGTGTAAACAGCTCACGTCTTGTTGAATTCATGATTGTATGGGTGAATAAATATTACAATATACACGTATTTATACTTTTAGTGGTCTGTGGGAGGTGGGAAAAGATGGCCGCGAGTGTCATGATGTGGGAGGTGGGTAAAGATGGCCCCCAGTGTCACTGAGTGCAAGCTGTGGGAGGTGGGAATAAGATGGCCGCCAAGTGTCAGTGAGTACAACATGGCCGCCAAGTGTACTTTGTTATCATTGTTCAAGCATAAAAATTTCTTATTTTTTTTCATAAATCCGTTACAATTTTCTCGGAATTATGATAACACTAATCCATAGTGTACACGTATTTTTTTAGCCAGGAAAATTAAATTATTTTCCAATGTACCTGGGTTTTACACTACCGTACACTAACTTTATGATTTTTAAAATGCCTAAAATTAATAAAAATAATCCTCTATTCTAACGTTAGGTTGTTAAATTTTAAATATAACACTAATGAATGACCTGAGTTTAACTTGTAATAAAATTTACAGGTGTCCTGACATTGATTGTAAAATGAAAAGCTGTTTATAATTGTTAAACAAACACACATATATTTTTTCTTCAGCAGCGTAGCACACGATACAACCAGTGTGTTTTCGCTGCGCATGCGCGCGTGTCTTACACTATAAATACCACATTTTTTAATTATTCACAATTAATCTCTGAGTGCTCAGTCATGGATTTACCCTTGGCGCAACTCATGGATATTGACAACACATCAGATTTGTTCACAAATCATGATAATCAAGTACAACGCCTCGACAGTATCATGAATTTGGTACACGATGAACCTCGATTAGATGATAGAATCACCCCCTTAGTCGCACCTGAACCCCGGAACTACCCTGCACCAATTCATTGTCAACAGCCTGCAGAAACTTCGCCGCTGGATAATTTATTCGCCTTGACAACAACTACACCGGATGTTACTCCAGATGTAGACCAAATTTTTGATGATCTAGACGAGATGTTACAATTTTCCTATGCTTCCGGAGAATGCTGTTTCTAAATCTTGCATGAGCCGAGAGAGACAAGCAACAGCGGCTCAATTTTCCAAAGTGCATCTCCGATCTTTTCCTAAGAGCACCCAATAACTTTTTCAAAGAGCATCCCATGGCAAAAAATCGAAGAATCATTCAGTATCTCACACCAGACCGTCAGCCTTCATTAGAAATATTTCTTCCTGTATGATATCCTGCCAACTTCTCCAAGATCGCCAACATTTCTCATGACCAATTTGCCATACCGACACTATACCGACGAGATGATATGTTTTATGAAATAATGCCAACAGAAAACTCAGAGTCAATTTAAATATTTATTTGTATTGAGCAAATTACAAGAATTTCGAAGAGAAAAGAGCCGAAATAATGTCTGTCTGTCCTGGAAATCAGCTGATCAGCAATAAATCGACATCTCCGTGACCTTCAAGGAGATTTTGACATTAGGTTTTACCCGCTTTTATCACAAATCATTATAAAGAAATTGTCACACCCGGTGAACTCCTGAAACCCACATCCTACCTGAGAGTTTGGTAAGATATTCCATTCATTCGTTACCGTTCCCCGTGGAGTAGAATTTCATCCATCAGTTTTCACTGTTGTCGTGCCAAACACAAAAATTGACAAATTATACGGACTGCCACGATAAGCGTTCCGTACTGCACATGTCCGATAAAATCCCTCCAGTCGTTACACAATGTTGATTCCACAAAACCTGTTCGAAATTGACAAATTATACGGACTGCCACGATAAGCGTTCCGTACTGCACATGTCCGATAAAATCCCTCCAGTCGTTACACAATGTTGATTCCACAAAACCTGTTCGGTGGCCTACATTATCGTTCAATCGCTGATCATAAAGGCTGCGTTCATTCTCACCAGAACTGTAGGCCTATACACTTCGAAATCTGTGAAAGAATATCAATTTTCACGTTTCCTGTCGGATATCACACAAATTGATGCGTCCGCTGGAACACAGCACACTCCCTCGATTTCAGTCTACGTGTGACATGCAGGCGATGCATGATGCAGATCACATTATTCATCTCAGCGGATACCGAAATGGAACAAAGTTCCGTTATACACTGCAACAGAGAATGTTCTCCCGCTCAGAAAACACAAAATGGCTACTGAACACCAAAATTTCCCCGGATAATAAAGTCGTTCAAACCACAGCGCCATCTATTCGCTTTGGTGCAAGGGAGACAACTCGGACTAGACCAATTCGAAGATCATGTCCGCTATATTTAGCCTGAATGGATATAGGGGTGATCGGGTTTTTTTTTTTTTTTATGGCTTTTACTATGAGCTATGAGGTTGATCATGTAGAATACGATGGAAAAAAATTTGAAAGTACCGCGTAGGCTTGTATATAGATCCATATAGATCCATATAGACCCATATACACTCATATACTGGGATATTGGTATGTATCAATCCATACGGGGTGGACATGTTGGAGCACTAGTGGCCCGATGGGGTAGAGTGAGGTCTTATTTTAAAGCGCTCGAGGAAATAAATAAATAAGTAAATAAATAAATAAATAATAAAAAAATCAAAAAAATCGGCGAGTAGTAGACGAAGGGAAAATTGGAAAGTATTGACCATGCCCCAGAATACTTCATAGGCATATCACGGCCTTAAGGCCTATGTAAGATGTAATCTACATCACAGTTTAGTAGTATAAAAAGCGCAATTCACCTTGTCCCTTCCAAAGAAATAAAATCGGCTCTATTTTACAGGAGTATATACGCAGGTGACGTGGGTTGTAACGTCACTTCCGGGTTTTCACTAAACACTACCTCCAAACATACAAGAGTTGCAATGTTCAACCGCCGGGGTGTTTTCCGCCCCGCCCCGCCCCGGCCGCAGCGCGCGCGCGCGTTATCCGGAAGTGCGCGTCATTCCAGAGCTTGAGCACAAAAAAAAAAAAAAAAAGGGGGATTCTAGATGAACCTGGGAAAGATGGGCAGTTCCATTTGGACCAATCAGCGGTCGAGAAAAAAGAGCCAATCAGCGGTCGAGAAAAAGAACCAATCAGCGGTCGAACAATCAGCCCATCGAATTGGGGTATTCACGGTGTGCTTTCGCTGACGTCCGCGCCTACATCTGGGTTCTTGTATACCCGGGTAATGTTTTTTCTGGACATGGATGGGTTACCTTTGGCTCCATTCTAGGCCACTGATTGGCTAATAGAACTTATAGTCATAATCTATACGTGTTGGACGAGTCTCTTCACTCACTGTATACACGTACCTCAATGAAATGCCCGCTCCAAACCTAGACCAAAAACACGTACTTGGTCTGTAGGCTGATTTCATTGGCTCTCTATTTTTACTATAGTGCTCTTGCATTCTAACCTTGATGGGTTACCTAGCACTGATAGTCATAATCGATACGTGTTGGACGAGTCTTTTCACTCACCGTATACACGTACCTCAATGAAATGCCCGCTCCAAACCTAGACCAAAAACACGTACTTGGTCTGTGGGCTGATTTCATTGGCTCTCTATTTTTACTATAGTGCTCTTGCATTCTAAACTTGATGGGTTACATTTTTGTCCCATCCTACACCACTGATTTCAGTTTGACTGAATCTCCGCATTGGGCATTAATGCATCAGGAATAAAACACACAAGACAGGGTTTTTTGGTGAGATCTCATTTTTTTATTCATTGAACAACAACAACGTGAGAACAACCACGTGAAAACTCAAGCCCAGAACAAGGGGGCTTGTCATTAACTGAAGCCCAGAACAAGGGGCTTGTCATTAACTGAAGCCCAGAACAAGGGGCTTGTCATTAACTGAAGCCCAGAACAGCGGGCGTATGTACATTGAAGTAATTCAAGCCCAGAACGGGGCTTGTACATTGAAATGATGGGCGGCCCAGTCATAGACGAGTACATCGCGGTCCTCGGCCTGGGGGTACTCGTCAAACATCTGTACGATAGTAGATAAGGGTCTTCCCCGGCATCGATGGTGCAGGTAAAACAAGCAATATTGTCCGCACACGCCACTGGTCAGGCTTTGCAACGTTTGACTGTTCCAACACCACGTCTCTGTGCCTTGATCCATGAAGTCTGTTAAATCGGATGGAGGGGTGGCAGGCCGTACGGGTCAAAGTATTCGCCCTGCTGTTCTGTCAAGTACACGCCCACCCAATGTTCACCGGGCCGATCCATCGGGTCCGTGTTGAGAACGTGAGCAGCAGGATACATACGGTCTAATGGGAACACATCTCGGGCGAACACCCCTTGA